>PVJC01007213.1:0-52247 GCA_004026665.1 Murina feae | reverse complement strand
AAAAAAAAAATAAAAATAAAAATAAAAAAAATAAAAAGTAAATACATAAATAAATAAATTTTAAAATACATTTTTATTGCCTGGCCAGAGTTGGCTCCATGGCAGTGGTTGAGCGTCGACCCATGTCCCAAGAAGTGGCTGCTTCGGCCGTGTGGGAGGGACCTGTTTATTTTTAATATTCAACTTTATTGATATATGGCTTAAGTACAATAACATTTAAATAAATACATTTGATAAATTTATACACCTATGTAACCATCACTCCAAAATACTTCAATCGTTACAAAAAGTCCTCTTTCCTGGCCAGTGTAGCTCAGTGGTTGGGTATCGACCCAGGAATCAGGAGGTCACAGTTCAATTCCCTGTCAGGGCACATGCCTGGGTTGGGAGCTCAATCCCAGTAGGGGGTGTGCAGGAGGCAGCCAGCCTGTGATTCGCATCATTGGTGTTTTTATACCTTTCCTTTCCTCTCTGAAATCAATAAAAACATTAAAAAAAAAAAAAAAAGTCCCCTTGGCCTCCATCCTAGTCACTTCCTGCCTACTCCCGTTCCCTAGCAACCACTGATCTGCTTTCTGTCACTGGATTCAATTGCTCTTTTCTAGAATTTTCATATACTGCGTACACTTTTTTTCCCCCTTCTCACAATGCCGCATCCCTCCCAGCTTTAAGCTCCCTGGAATTACTCTCTGCTGTCTGTATAGATTTACCTACAGTATGTATTCTAAGCCTGAGAAAGGGTCGTCACAGTGGGAGAGCTCAACATCTCTCAATTCCTGACAGTTCAAGCAAACAACCAGCAAAATAAAAGGGAATGCCGCAGTGATAAGCTTGAGCTAACGGCATGGTGGTGCATTCTGCATCCAGCAAGAAGAACATACTCATTCTCTCAAGCACACATGGAACATTTACAAAAATCGATCAGGTACAAGACCATAGCGTCTCAGTAACTTTTTAAGAATTAAACCACGTGAAGCACATTACAGTGCAATTAAGTTACATGACAAGAACAAAAAAAACTAATTGCTGACAGCTTCAGAAGCGATGCTGAGTAGTGCTTAACAGCAAGTATTCTGAAAATCAAATCACGTTGCGTACCTAAAACTAATACAGTGTGTGCTAATTGTACCTAAATTTCTTTTAAAGCAAGTATTCTTGAGCATGGGTTCAAGAATATGGCTCACTAGGCATATGCCTTCAGGCAAATTTTGTAAATTCCATGTGCCTCTCCAGATGCAGTGTGAGGCTGGCTAGCAATCTACCTCTTGTGGTCATCACTCAAGTTCAGCAGGAATCAGAGTTCCACCTTTCAGACACGCAGTAGGACTGCACTTCCTGGCTCCCTATGACTGAGCAGGCTGATCTGCCTAGTGCTGGCTAACTAGTGCTGGCTAACTAGTGACTGGACGTGATCTGATTGAGACCTTCCTGAGTCCGCTTTCCCCTCTAGCTTCACAGCCAGTGGCATTCAAGACGGTGCTACTCTGTGCGCCCAGCCCAAGTGACTACAATTCACAGAGGCCCCGCTCCCTCAGCCCCCCACAAAATAAGGAAGGCACTGTGTTACGAGGGAGAAAACTCTTCATTTAGGCACAGACTCTGGGGGTTTGTCACCACAGCATAACCCACCGGGTACAGTGCCCCAGCTGATAGGAATGGGATCCCACTGAAGAACAAAATCCTACAACGCGCCTGATAACTTCAAAGGTAGGTAATGTGCCAATGAACTTGCTCGTAGGAGAAGCTGGAAAACCAAGTGTCAGTAGCACAGACTGGCAGCTTTGCTTCCATTTAAGAATTTACTATAAGAAACAGGTGGGTCTAGAAGGGAAATGGCCAGTTTTCGAACAGAAATGAAGACAGAGGGACAAGGACTTAAGCAAGGAAGTGACTAATGATGGACCAGAAGTCTTAGCCAGGTAAGGAGGGAGTGAGGATGTGGGCAGGCAGGTTGAAGGGGTGATGAGAGGTGGTGTCAAGGGCATTAGAAGTCCTCATGGGATTGAATTTGGGGTTCCTATTTGCGGGGGGCAAATATGTGGAGAGGAAGGAGGCTGGGTTGGGAGGAGATTAAAATCACACGAGTAGCCTGACCAGTGTGGCTTGATGGCTGAGCATTGACTTATGAACCAGGAGGTCACGGATTCGATTCTGGTCAGGGCACACACCCAGGTTGTGGGCTTGATCCCCATTGGGGGGCATTGCAGGAGGCAGCCAAACAAAGATTCTCTCTCATCATTGATGTTCCTATCTCTCCTTTCCTCCCTGAAATCAATAAAAATATTTTAATTTATTTTATTATTTTATTGTTTAAAGTATTACAAATAGTAATAAAAAATATTTTTGTTAGAAATCACATGAGTAGGCCTAGCTGGAGTAGCCCTGTGGTTGAGCCTCAACCTATGGGCCAGGAGGTCACGGTTCGATTCCCAGTTGGAGTGCATGCCTGATGTAGTCAAGGGTCAGAGCCATCTGAGCACCATGGGGGTCAGCTCGCTGTGAAGGGCCCCAAACAAAAGGCCGTGGCATCTTATGGTCCTGGGTGGGTGGTTTGGGAGCGAGGGGGAAAGGCTGTGGAGAGTTCTGAGCGCTGAGTCAGTGTGGGGCGTGCAGGAGGCAGCCAATGGGCTCCCTCGCTATTGATGTTTCTATCTCTCCCTCTCCCTTCCTCTCTGAAATCAATAAAAACATTTTTTTTTAAATCACATGAGTAGGTGAGAACGACAATGTTTCCATGGAAACCACCTCCAGTCTCTACCTCTGCAATGCTCCTCACGTGGCAGAGCTGGAGCACTCTGCCTCGCACAGTGGCTGCCTGACGCAGCCAGGATGGTGCGTGATGTTTCCAGGCAGAGGCTCGGGTGCAGGCCAGGGGGTGGAGAGGTGCCTGAAGGACAGTGGCCCTGGACCCGTTGCCGATGAAGGGCTTGGTGGCCGCCACGGACTGAAAATGGCAGACATGAGAAATAAAAGGGGAAAAGGCAAGACTGTGGAAAGAAACACAAGTGTCTTTGGCTCAAGTGACAGAAAAGCTCATTCAAACCAACTTAAGTATTGGAAGCCCTACGTGGAGTCTGGAAGGGGCGATAACCATGTGTAATCGGCTCCAGTGCAATGTCTCAGGCCTGACGGAGAGAGGCGCTCACAAAGGCTTCCCCGGAACACCCCCTGGGTGTGGGGGACCTCCCTTCCCATGCCAGACCTGGGGCACAGGTGGCACACTGTGGTCTCTGAAGAGGGTCTCAGTCCAGGGCTCAGGGCACGAGACTCCTATCCATTACCACCTTTTCTAGGTCTCTGTATCCCTGACAGAGGTCTCCTTCAGGCCGTTCTGGCTCCTGGAGGGAGAGTGGGGGGCCCTGAAGATGCCTGTCCCCTCAGAACTCCTCCACTCCCAGCCTTTCTCCCTTGCTCCCAAACCACACACTCAGGACCATAAGATGCCACAGCCTTTTGTTTGGGGCCCCTTGTAGTGAGCTGACCCCCATGGAGCTTAGATGACCCTGACCCTCGACTAGGGCCCCATTCTGAAGCGGAATGGGGGTGGGCTCAGCGTTTTCTCCAAGTTTAGCCTCTTGCGGATTCCATGGGAGTCAGTGCAAGATGCTCCTGATAAACCCATAGGCCGTGGAAAATACCAGAAGCTGGAAATATACAAATATGCACCTCACCTACCCAAGAGCCTGGAAATGCACTCCAAGTGGAATGTGCTCAGAACACTCACTGGACCCCCAGATGGGCAAAGGCATCGAACACAAGGCCACCATATCATCAAGCGGTGGAAGCCTGTGTGTTTATGGAATACCCCACTGCAAGCGCAAAGCACAATGGTCACAGGAGTACTCGCCATTCACGTCCACAGCTGAACGCGCCCGGCATGCAGACGGGCGTTTGTAGACATAGTTGGGCGGAAAAACACAAAACAGTGTCCAAAACCCGCAGCGACCCAGCACCTGCAGGGCATCCCGCCATCGCCAGGCTGCCCAGGGGTGTGCAGCCTAGAGTCCCGAGAGAGGACCACACCCAGGGATCACCAGCCCCGGACAAGACCAGAATTTCAAATCTGTAGGACAGTGTCCTCGGCACACGCACAGCCTTCGCACACACCCTGTCACGGTGAAAAGCTGCCAGGCGCAGCGCTATAAGCGCTGGAAACACTTGACTCTCATGTTTGGCTCCTTGCTCTCTGAGCCACTCGGACCCGGGCCGCCCTGCACTCCCTCCCGGCTCGACAGAGCTTCTAACCAGCACCATCCACACACACGTCAACAGGCTTGTGTCCAGGCACAAGTGTCAACCCTCCCCTGGAATCTGTGCCTTCACAGAGGCCCCGGGTACCAGCAGGTGCCGCAGAAAAGCTCAGCTGTTATTTAAAGCACCGTCCTAAGTCTGTCTTTTCCAATCACGGGATTTTAGGTGGGGGTGGGGGGTGAAGAGGAGGGGGGGCGCCCTGCACGCACATTAGAATCACCTGTGAGGTCTTCTAAGCCAGGCCGATTTTCATTTCACTGACACAGAAAGAGAATCTGCTCCACAATATCCCAAACCGCCCTCTTTCCAGCTCCACCAACTTGTCTGAACCTGGTCCCAGGGGCAGGAAGTCCACAGAGACGACTGCCATGCTCCCCCACGGCCCCTCTGCGAGCCCACGTCCCCAGCTTGTGGGTCAAGCCTCAAGCCCAGGGAACCTGCTTCCTTGTCTCCCCCAGGCCATCCTCCTGAGAGGGGGCGTTGCACCCAATGCTAGTCCGAGGAATGGCTTGAAGGAGGCTGTTTGAAACTCCTCTGGGACCTGAGGCCTGGGGGTCTGCAAACGCGGCTCCTGAGGCCTCCCAGGCTGTGGCCAGCCCAGGATGGGGAGACAGAAGCGCAGGCCACACACAGGCAGGCCCCACCAATGTCAGGCGGGGCTCGAACCCCGGCGCCCATTCCACTGCAATGCATGACACCGAACATCTCCACCCCAGTTTTCCTGGTGCTTGTTCTCATTCCTAGTTTTAAAACAACGCATGTTAAAGTCAGAGGCACGCTTAGCCCGCGCTGTCTAGGACAGAAGTGCTTGAGAAATACGAATGCAGAAGGACCCAGGCGTACTCACTGCGGCTCAGACGTGCCGGCCTGCGGCTCACTAGCAGGGCTGCAGCTGGGAGGCAAACTGCCGATTTGAAGGAAGGGGCTTCTGCTGGTGTAAAACAGGCTCCTTTGGACAAAGGTCCCTTCCCTGGGGCTTCTCCCTCCCCAGTCTCCCTCTCTTCCTCCCTCCCTTCCTCCCTGAGGCAACCAGGCAGGAGGCAGGATCTGTGTGCTCCCCGCTGGCCCCGGCCTCTTGCTGTGGGCCAGAGGTCCAGCTCCCGCAGCTGAGCACGTCTCCACCCCCACCCCCGGCCCTGCTGCGGGAGTGATTCCTCCTGCCCGGCTGCTTGTCCTCTGACACTCACAGCGAGTTCACCAGCTCCTCATGGGAAGCAGACCCCTCAGGAGGCCTGCTCAGCGCCTCGACACCCCAATGCAAGCCCCCTGCCTTTCCACCAACTCGCAGTTCTCAGCTGCCTGTTACTTTAGGTTGACACTGAGAGGAAAGACAGGAGGAACGGCACACAGGGCTCCGGGCAGGTAATTCAGGCCTCAGGAGCTGGTGAGGTGGGCTCCTGCAGCGGAAATCTCCCAGCCAGCTCTAGGATTGTGGGCTGACTGGTTCAAATGTCCAGGCCCTAACCCTCCAGGCGATCAAGTTTGGAGCTGGGGACATTACGGGTTACCTGAGAGCCTCAGGGTGGGGCCCCCATTTGATAAGGGTCTGAAGATGAGACCAGGTGGGGGAGTGGGAGGAAGGGGAGGGGATGCTGAGTGGGATGGAGGGAGGCTTGACTTGGGGTGCGAGGCTCATAATGCAGGGTACAGATGATGGACTGCAGAATTGTTCTCCTGAAACCTGTAGGATTTTGTTAACAAGTGTCATCCTCATACATTCAATAAGAAGGAAAAAAATAGGAGACACCAGAGATCTCTCTTTCCCTCTCTTCCTCTCCCCCTCCCCTCTCCCTCCGTCGCTCTCTCCGCCCCACCCCCACCCTGGCGCCCACAGAGAAAGGCCGAGAGAGACACAGGGAGAAGGCAGCCTGCAGCAAAGGAGGATGGCGTCACCAGGAACCACCTGCTGGCGCCTTCACCTCAGGCTTGCAGCCTCCAGAGCCGGGAGAAAACAAATGTCCGCTGCAGAAGCCATGCAGACTGCAGTGTTTTGTTGCGACAGCTGAGCAGCCCAGACACCTAGAGACCCCCATTTCCTGCCTCCTGGGAACTCTCACAGCCTGGGCTCTGGGCATGTCAGGGGCCGAGTGTCACTGCTACTTGTGTCCTGAGCCGCACTGCCCACTGAGGCCTCCAGCCTGGACCTTCCCTTCCACATCCCTTAGTCCTGTCTCCCATATTCCTCTTGGTACTTACCGTGTTGTTCCCATGGTACCCATCTGCAATGCAGAGAACTCTTCAGGAGGTTGTTTTCACGCCATGTGTCCAATGTCCCACGTCAAAGACTGAAGTGTGTGTGTGTGTGTGTGTGTGTGTGAGAGAGAGAGAGAGAGAGAGAGAGAGAGAGAGAGAGAGAGAGAGAGAGAGAAGGAAAAAGAAGCCAGTTCTCCATGCCCTGTCCCCCTCCTGGGCCAGACACCTGTAAGAAAGAACCCAGGAGAGCTGCTCGCGGAGGCTGAGCCATCGGAAGGGCTGGGTCCTGTGAGGTTCTGGAAGGAATCTCCCTGTGCCCTAGGAGTTCATCTCCAGCCTCAGGGTTTCAACTCAGCAATGAATTAATTAGCCTAGGATTGGAGAGAGTGTTTTTCAAAGCAAAAGAGCCAGCGTAGACCTCTGTGGAAGGGCCGCAGGGTATGGAGTCAGGGTCCTGTGGTTCTGGTTTCTGGTTGGGACCTTACCTGGGCATCTTAGGCTGAAGCTCATCATCTATCCGAACGGCGGTCTCCCATCTGTTCAGTGGGAGTCAGGATCCTTGCTTTGCAGCGTTGTAATGAAGACTTTACATTTTATCTTTTTTATTATTAAGACCTGCTTTTTTGTTTGTTTTCTTTATTGATTTTCAGAGAGAGGGGAAGGGAGAGGGACAGATGTAAGGTCTGGGGGCTGGGCAGACATGGGACCTTCAAGATTCCACCCGCTGAGCCGAAAAACAGCCCAAGGCCAAGCTGCAGCCCCGATAAGGTTGACTGCAGTAAAAACACCCTCCTTAATGGCCATCTGGAATTTCTCAGGACGGCCAAGATGCAGTTGTACAAACTCCCCTTTTGAACTCAAATGAACCCTCCCCCACCCCCACCACCTACCGAGGACAGACCTGATTGGCCCAACAGCAGCATAAAGAAGCTTTACCAGGCATGTGTGTCTGTGACTCACACAGCCTGTGTTTATCCCCAGACCCTGTGACCTCACCCGAGGGCAATCACTAAACTCGATCTTTCGCTTTTACCCTGCTTGTCTTGGTCAACTTATTGGTTTGGGGTCGGATTAAATCTTTCAATAGAGAGATAAAAACATCAGTGATAAGAGAGAATCACTGATCAGCTGCCTCCTGCATGCCCAATACTGAGGCACGGGCATGCATCCTGACCAGGAATCAAACCGCCAGTCTCTTGGTTCATGGGTCAGTGCTCAACCGCTGAGCCACACTGGCTGGGCAGGAGCTCACACTCCAGGGAAATGCCTGGTTTGGGTTTTTGTAGATGTGTACTCCATCCACCCTCTTCTTCCTGAATCAGTCTGGCCAATAAATCTGAATGGCAGCTCCCCCTCCACCCCCACTTTGTAGCTGTGTGCGTATGGTGGGGGGCTGGGGTAGGGGAGGAGTGAAGGGGTGGCTGCCTTGTTACAAATCTGATTTATCTTCTCTTTTTTTTGGTTCAAAAAGTATGTCCTCAGAAAACACAGACTAACCGTAATCTCTGCAGGAGGTCTGTGGGACCCACTCCCCCAACACGGCTTCGTGAGCCCTCACTCCCAACTAGGGGGCCACTGGCAACTGGGATTTTTCAAATGTGTGAGTGGATGAATAAATGAAAGGCCTTAAGGCCTCGTTTGGAGCACGCCCAGCTCTGCAGGCATTGCTCACTCTCCTTGGCGTGAGAACCATAATGAGATGCACTGAGGCCAGCAGCTCAGGGTCTGCAGGAAATGCTCTTCAGAGACGGGGTCTTCCTGGGCGTCATTTTTTCCAGTTGTTTTCTCAACACTTGGCAATGCCCCTTTGGGTATGTGATGCCTGGGGGAGGTGGATCCACTTCCTCCCCCCCTTCTCCCCCCCTCGCTCCTCCCCCCCCCCCACCTTGTTTTGCTGTTTGGAAATCTAAGAAAAGGGTAGCAGAGGGAGGTGGGAGAAAGGCAGAAGGGGTGTGTTAGGCTATAGGACTGTTTATCAGTATCCAACGCCCCTTCCTGGAGGGACTTGTAACTTGACTAACGTATAGGAAGTGCCACTGTTCCAGGGGCGACTTTACAAGCTCGTGAGCAATTCTCCAGCTCTTCCTGACTCCCCCCTCCCCCCAGAGGTTGAGGAAGCTTGCGTGAGCCCCAGGGGAGGCATTGCCTTGAAGGATGGGAATGACCGGGGCCCCATCCCCAGCTATTGTAGAGACTGTTTCTGCAGCAAAACCAAGTCGGGCTCACGGACACAAGTGGATACTGTTTCTTTATGCCATTTAATAGTTAAGCAAAGGCGGGCAGAACAGCACACAAAGGAAACACAGACATGGTTAACACTGGACGCGGCAAGGTCTGGGGGAGCTCTCTCAGGGGCAGTCCCGGTGGGGGCCCTACTTGCTGCTGCGGCTCTTGGAACTGGAGCGGAGGGGCCGGTAGACGCCGACCACCACGGCGTGGTCTCGCTCGTAGGGCTCCAGGGTCAGCTGCTCCTGGGGCTTCAAATTCTCCTGCTGCAGCTTCCTCACCTCTGACGCAAACACCGCCTCGGCCGACGCGGTGGAATCGATGCAGTTGGCCTTGATGGAGATGAGAAAGTGGCCGCCGTTGCGCAGGAAGGTGTGCGCATTCAGAGCCAGGATGCGCGACTGGTCAGGCTGGGCCACGTCGGCGAAGATCACATCCACCATCCCCACGAGCATGCGGTACTTGAGCGGGTGCCGGGCGTCTTCCAGGACCGGGATGATGTTGGTGCGACTCTTGGCGACGTTGACCAGGTCGCGGCCGGCGCGGTGGGAGAACTCAACCGCGTAGACCAAGCCGTCGGGGCCGATGATGTCGGAGACGTGCGAGACGGTGGTGCCCGAGGCGGCGCCCAGGTACAGCACCTTGCACTTGGGCTTGATGTGGATCTGGTCGACCCCTCCGAGGATGGCAGCGGCCAGCTTGGAGCGGAACGGGTTCCAGGTGCGGTACTCCACCTTCGCGCCGCCCTCATTCACCGTGACGCGCCGCTCGCCGTACACCGACTGGCCGGGCACCATATTCAGCGTGACCAGCGCGTCCTCCATGCCGCGGTAGATGAAGACGCCCTCGTGCCGGTGCGGCTCCACCGTCACGACCCGCATGCCCTTCTTGCGGCGGTTCTTGTTCTTGCCACCGCGACGCCCGCCGCCGCCGCCACCGCCACCGTAGCCACCGCCGCCGCCTCCATAGCCGCCGCCACCGCCACCGTAGCCACCACCGCCGCCACCGTAGCCTCCGCCACCGTAGCCGCCGCCACCGCCGCCGCGGTCCCAGCCGCCGCGGTCCCAGCCGCCGCCGCCGCCGCCACCGCTGCTGCCGCCGCCGCCGCCGCGGTCCCAGCCACCGCTGCGGTCCCAGCTGCTCCTGTCGCCGCCTCCACCGCCGCCGCCGCGGCCGCGGCCACGGCTGAAGGTACGGCCCCGCGAGCCGTAGTTGCCCTTGCCGCCTTGGCCGCCTCCATCGCCGCCGTAGCCGCCCCTTCCTCGTCCTCCGCCCCAGCCGCCGCCACCACCACCACCACCGCCGCCGCCGCCCCAGCGGCCGCCGCCGCCGCCGCCTCCGCGCCAGGAGGACTTCATGGCGCGTCCCGGACACCGGTTGTCAGCTGTGGCCGGTGGCTCCGGGCGGCGGTCCTGGCGCAGGAACAAAGGTTGGCGGCAGCGGTCGGCGGCACCGTGGCTCGCCGAGCTCCCGCGGCACAGACCCGAGCGCGGCAGTGAGCGCGCTGCAGTGCCGCAGTCCGCAGTGCCGCGCCGCCCGCGCCCTTGACGCACGCGCTGGCGTCATCGCATCCGCCGCAGGGGCGATGCAGAGCCCCCGGAAGCCCCCCTGACTGCAGACGTGGACTGCCGCCTGCCGCCCTCCCCTCCCCTTCCCTCCCCTCTCCTCCCTTCCCCCGCCCATCTGCTGCCTCGGGGACCCTCGCACCTCTCCTGGGCTGCAGATGGAGTGTCTCTGGGGCAGGACCTGGGGGGATACGCGTGGGCCTGGGTCCTCGGGCCGCCCGTTTGCTGCGTGGTCTCGGGAAGCTCACCGACCCTCTCTGCGGATCGTGTTTGAACTTGAGCAAGTTTCTTGCGCTGCCTCACATCATCCCATCTGTAAAGCAGAACCTGCTCAAAGGATTTCGTTAAAAAAAAACAACACATTTTTATTGATTTCATAGAGGAAGGGAGAGATAGAAACATCAATGATGAGAGAATCATTGATTGGCTGCCTCCTGAACGCCCCCTAATGGGAGTCAAGTCCAGATCGAATCTGGAATCCAGGGGTGACCTGGTTCACAGGTCAACTGCTCAACCACTGTGCCTCCCCGGCGGGCTAAATGCATTTCTTTTGGTCAGTCTTTTTTAAAAATGTTTTATTGATTTCAGAGAGATATATAGAAGCATTAATGAGCCCTGGCTCGTTCGCTCAGTGGTTAGAGCGTAGGCCCTGGGACTGAAGGGTCCCGGGTTCAATTCCCTGTTCCAGTCAGGATGTGTGCAGGAGGCAGCTAATTGATGTCTCTCTCAAATGGATGTTTCTGTCTCTCGCCTTCCCTTTCACTCTCTCTAAAAATCAATGGAAAAATATCCTTGGGAGAGGATTAAAAAAAATTGATGATAATCATCGATCGGCTGCCTCCTGCACACCCCCCACTGGGGATCCAGCCCCAACCCACCTATGTGCCCTGACCAGGAATCCAGCTGTGACCTCCTGGTTCATGGGTTGATGCTCAACCACTGTCCACACTGGCTCAGCTCTTTGGTCAGTCTTTTTATTGAGGTATAGTTTACATATATATAACAAAAGTGCCATTTTGTTTTGTTTTAAATCAGTGCATTGCTGTAGAACTTTAACCACTTTGGAATGGTTCTGGCACTATTTTTTTAAAAATATATTTTTATTGATTTTAGAGAGGAAGGGAGAGGTATAGAGAGGTAGACACATCAATGATGAGAATCATTGATCAGCTGCCTCCTGCACGCTCCCTACTGGGGATTAAGCCTGCAACCCAGGCATGTGCCCTTGGCCAGAATGGAACCTGGGAATGGAACCTGGGACCCTTCAGTCCCCAGGCCAACGTTCTATCCACTGAGCCAAACTGGCTAAGGTGATTCTGGCACTCTTATACAAGGCTGGTGGGAGTCCAAATTGGTACATATACTTGAACAAAACACTTAAACAATGAACCTAAACTTTGACTTAGTTAACTGCTAAAATTTTATCCTAAAGGGACGACCCCAGCAATGACCAGTGATGGTAGTTAGGACTAGTGGAGCAAGGGTAGTGATGAACACTGTTGTCATGGAAGGGGTGGAGGAACTGAGATGAGTAGACTAATACAAGAGATATTTAGAAGATAGAATTGTCCTCACTAGTGTGGCTCAATGGTTAGAGTGTTGGCCTGGGCATCAAAGGGTCACAGGTTTGATTCCTGGTCAAGGGCATGTACCTGGGTAAATGTGTTGTATCTCTCTCACGTCGATGTTTCTCTCTCTCTTCCCCCCTCTCCCTTCCTTTCTCTCTGGAAAAAACACACAAAAACAATGGATATTTAGAAGATGGAATCCACAGGACTTTCTGATAGACTAGATGTAGAAAGTGAGAAAGTGGAAAATCCCAACCATGGATTGTAAGGTGTAGTGGCTCCCCTGTTGTGGTGAGCTGCAGTCCTGGTTGCTCTCTTAGCTCCATCAACTTGCAGAATCCCAGGACCTATTCTGGGAGCATAGGGCAGCAAGAAACTGTTGATTCTTCAGAGTGAGTGTGTCAGAGCCCTAAATCATATAATGTGCCTCAGAAGATAAGAATCTCATATTTATCCTTGAATTCTAGTCCATATTTCAAAACTCTGATATTTCAGTCTGCAGTATCTTCTTGTGTACATAAAAAAAGAACCATTGGCACCAAGGACAGTGAACATACCAATGCAGAAGTTTTCGGGTTTGATCAGCACCAAGGACAGCACCAATTGGTGCTGTTTTGGCGACTAGAGGCAGCTTCCGCGCCAGGAAGCCAACCCAAGAGCCGGGGAAGTGGTGTAAGCAACTGGCAGACTGCCCTATCAGAGGGATTAATTGCCTACTCCAGAGCGAGATAAAATGTACTTGAAGGCCAGGGGAAATGTCAGGTAGTGGCTACTGAAGGTGCACACACATCCCATCTGGGGCCAGAATTCTTGTCTCAAATTCATGGACAGCAGTACCAGTTTCCCTGCGGGCCTGAGTGCCTCCTTAATGGGCACCACAAGTCTATTTGCTCGAATGTGGACAAGGGGTCCGAGAGCGCAATAGGTGGTTCCAGAGCACCTAAAACACTCTAATTAGAGGTACCTGCTCCCATTACAAATTGAGGAGTGTTCTCCAAAATGAGGAGCTATGATTGATGCTGTGAATTGGATTTCTCCCAAATCAGACCCTGTAATGATTAATTTTATGTGTCAACTTGACTGGGCCACAGGGTGCTCTGATATTTGGTCAACCATTATTCTGCATTGTCCTGTGGGGATGTTCTGGGGTTAAAAGAAACATCTAAATTGGTAGACTAGGGAAGCAGCTACCCTCTGTTATGTGGGTGGCCTCATCCAGCTGTCGAAGGCCTGAATCAAACAAAAGGCAGACCCAGTTCAAAGGCCATCAGGCAGGAGAATTCTCTTGGGAGAGGGTCAATCTTCTGTTGGATTCAGTGCTGGAAAGAGATGTTGCCACAACTTCTGGCTGTAAAAACCAGTGGGAAGTGTGGCTGAGTAACACAGAAGTAGCAGGAGTCCCAGGCAGTTCCTCTTTAAGGGTCTATGCACAGACTTACCTGGACTTACTCCCTCTGAGCTCCAGCGCTGGGGCAGCAGCTTGAAAGGAACCGGAGACATTTGGGGAGGAACTAACTTGTCTGGAATCAGGTCAAGAGCTGGAGGAGCAGCTTTCTTCCAGAGAGAAGGGCTGGCAGAGGCCAGTGTTCCTTTGCTGAGCCCTCCTGCCACAGAGTTGACAGGATGCCCCATATCTGAATCCCCATTAACCTGGCTCACAACTTTCCCTCCTCCCTGGTGATTCCGAGACCAAGCCCTTCCCTACTTACAGGCTCATCCAAGCCATTTCCGGTGACTTTTCCATACAACTGGTCTCTCTTGCCTCATGCTTTGGACTTTCTTAACATCTCTCAAATAAGCATCAGCGTGCCCTGTACTTCTAAATGAGTGAACCTAGGCCTGGCATTAGAAGCAGCCTGCCCTGGTTCACAGTGAGGCCTCTCCTGGGCACCTGCACACTCAACACAAGTAGCAGCCATCTGCATATTGCTTTAAAGCCCATGCTGCGTAGCCCCAGGCAGGGCACAGTTAGAGGCTGACTTTGAAACTCCTGGGAAGCTCAGAGCCAGTATATCTGGTGGTCAACGTTTACCATGCCAGGTTACAACCTTACCACCTACACGGGTGACACACTCAAGGGGAGAACTCAGTGAGCACCAAAGCCCCAGAGAAGCAAGTTCTGCCCCCATAGGGTTGGCTCCTGCAATGCAGCACCTCAGCTGCAGTCGAAGCTAATTTTCCCAACCGATTGACCTGAGGTTCAATCCCTCACAGTATCACCAACATAAATCAAGGCTCAATACAATAGAAAAGTGCACACAGCTCACATGGGGGAAGTGCCCAGCTCAGGTGACTGGGGAGGCTGAGCCACAGGGCCCTACAGGACACCTGCTAACAAGGCCGCTCTACTAAGTCCAGGAGACACAGCAGCTCTGCCTAAAAAAGAGAAGCAAGCACAGGGAAGCAGGCAAAGTGCAGAGACAAAGACACACATCACAAATGAAAGAACAGGAGAAATCTCCAGAAAAAGAACTGAATGAAACAGAAGCAAGAAAACGACCAGATACAGCGTTCAAAACAATGGTTAAAAGGATCTTCAAGGAATTAACGAGAACTTCCAGGAACTCAGTGAGAATTCCAAGGAAATGAGTGAGAACATCAACAATGTAAAAAAGTAGCTATCAGAAATGAAGCATACAATAACTGAAATAAAGAGTAATTTACAGGGAATCAACGGAGTAGAATGCCAGGAATAAAGTAAGCAATTTGGAATATGAGGGAACAAAAAATACCCATGCAGAAGAGAAAAAATAATCCAAAAATATGAAGATAGAGTAAGGAGTCTCTAGGACAACTTCACATGTGCCAACATTCACATCAAGGGAATGCTGGAGGGAGAAGAGGAGGAGCAAGAAATAGAAAACCTATTTGAAAAAATGACAGAAAACTTCCCTTATCTGGTGAAATAGACATACAAGTCCAGGAAGCACAGAGTTCCAAAAGAGATGAACCCAAAGAGGCTCACACCAAGACACATCATAATTAAAATGCCACAGGTTAGACATTGAATCTTAAAAGTAGCAAGACAAAGCAGGTATGCCCTAGCCAGTGTGGCTCAGTGAACAGAGCATTCATCCACGGACTGAAGGGTCCTGGGTTTGATTCTGGTCAAGAGCATGAACCTTGGATGCAGGTTTGATCCCCAGCTCTGGTCAGTGCTTGTGTGGGAGGCAATCAATTCATGTCTCTCTCATATCTATGTTTCTCTCTCTTTATCTCCCTCCCTTACACTCTCAAATAAAAAAATAAAAGCAGTTAATTACCTACAAGGAAGCACCTATACAAATGTCAGCTAATTTCTCAACAGCAACTATGAAGGCCAGAAGGGAGTGGTGAGAAATATTAAAAGTGATGAAAAGTAAGGACCTACAACCAAGAAAAAGCTGAAGGCGTTAGTTTATCATCACCAAACCAGTGTTACATGAAATGCTAAAGAGGCTTCTTTAAGGAGAACAGCTTCCTTTCTGATCCACCATCTGCGGTGGAGTAACTGCCAAGATGCAGATTTTCATAAAAACTCTCACAGGGAAAACCATCACTCTCAAGGTTGAGCCCTTGGATACGATAGAAAATGTAAAGGCCAAGATCCAGGATACGGAAGGAATTCCTCCTGATCAGTGAAGACTGATCTTTGCTGGCAAGCAACTGTAAGATGGATGTACTTTAACTACAACATTCAAATGGAGTACACTCTCCATCTTGTGTTGAGACTTCGGGTGGTGCTAAGAAAAGGAAGAAGAAGTCTTATACCACTACCAAGAAGAATAAGCATAAGAGAAAGACAGTTAAGCTGGCTGAACTGAAATACTACGAAGTGGATGAGAATGGCAAAATCAGTCGCCCTCACTGGGAGTGAACTTCAGATGAATGTGGTGCTAGAGTTTTTATGGCCAGCCACTTTGACATATTATTATGGCAAATGCTGTCCGACCTATCGCTTCAACCAACCAGAAGACAAGTCATTGTATTTGAGTTAACAAAAGACACAAACTAAAAAAAAATAAAAAATAAAGAAATAAAAGATCAAAATATGAATAATAAAATGGCAATACATGCATCTCTATCAACAATTGAATCTAAAAATCAAAATAAATGAACAAGGAATCTAATGAACAAAATAAACTGATGAATTAAATAGAACTAGAGGCATGGAAACATGGAGCAGACTGAGGAATCTGAGGGAAGGGGGAGGTGAGAGGGGAAAAGGGGGGGCGGGAGGTGGGAAGAGATTAACTAAGGAATTTATATGGCTTTTGGCTTGGAGGAGGCTCAGGTGCAACTTTCTTCAGTCATACCGAACCCGGGTTCATCTGACACCAGCTGCCTCCACCATGCCACTGAAGTTCGACCCCAACGAAATCAGTCATATACCTGAGGTGAACCAGTGGGGAAGTGGGTGCCATGTCTGCCCTGGCCCCCAAGATTGGCCCCCCAGGGCCTGTCTCCTAAAAAGGTTGGTGATGACATTGCAAAAGAAACCAGTGATTGGAAGGGTCTGAGGATTACAGTGAAACTGACCACTCAGAACAGACAGGTCCAGATTGAAGTAGTGCCTTCTGCCTCTGCTCTTATCATCAAAGCCTTCAAAGAACCACCAAGAAACAGAAAGGAGCAAAAAAAAACCCCATGAAGCACAGTGGAAATAGCACTTTTGATGAGACTGTCAGCACTGCCTGACAGAAGCAGCACTGATCTTTAGCTAGAGAACTCTCTGGAACCATTAAAGAGATCCTGGGGACTGCCCAGTCTGTGGGGTGCAATGTTGATGGCCGCCACCCTCATGACATCACAGATAATATCAACAGTGGTACAGTGGAAATTCCGGCTAGTTAAGAACGACAAAGGAAAAATGTCTCAATTAAAGATCATTTGACAACCAAAAAAAACCAAACAAGAATTTATATGAACATATGCATTACCTATGGACACTGACAGGGAGGTGAAGGCCTGGGATGGGACAGAAATCAGGTAGATGGGGGAAATGGGGAAGCGGGGAGAGGGGGACATCTTAATACTTTCAACAATAAAGGTTTTTTTAAAAAAAGCAAAAAATAAAATAAAGAGACTTATCTTATTGATGCCACATCCTGTGACCTCATTTAACCTTAGTTACTTCCTTACTCCAAAAACAGACACAAAGTCAGGGCTTCAACATGAATTTTGGGGAGACACACTTAGATCTATAGTAATGAACTACTATTCCAAAGGTCTTCTTTCTAGGAGAAACCTTAGAAATCATCATCAGTTTATCTTTTTACAGAATAAGAAACTGACAAATTAAATATGGCGAAGTAAGTGGATGCTGCAGACACACTCTCACATCCAAACTGGAATTACAACTAAAATACAGAAAAACTTACTGAATAATCAACGGAAGTTTCCCTGGAGAGAACCTTGATAATTGAGGACCAAAAGTGGAGACCACATAGAGGCTGGTAGGAGGGGCTGAGGCTCAAAAGGGCTTTCCAGGCCTCCACATACTAGAGCTGAAGTTCCAGAGAGATATCTCAGCTGTGGACAGTTGCCACTGAGAATTCTGGGGTCTAATCCCAAGCTGGGCCCCCAGGAGAGAGCACAGAACTGAGAAAGGTACCCACATAATATCTTGCTGTGAAAAGCAGCAGGGTAGCTGTCTGCCAGGGAGAGAAGGCTGGAAACTCAGGCACCCTCTTTGAGGGCCAATGCATAAAATTCCCTGTGGAGCCATCTTGTGCTCCGATGAGGAACAGCAGTGTGGGCTGAATTGAAGCAGGATGAGCAAAAGCCAGGATCGAGGGCTCTGGGGTTCCTGTGCTGAGCCATTTCCTCACACTGCAGAGGTCTTTCTCATGCAGACAACTGCTACAAAGGTGGCACTGCCTGAAGGGAAGACCAATGACCCACCCTATTGGAAAAAACCTTGCCCCTTACCAGACTGAGAGTCACAATGAGCCTCCAGGCAGAAATAGTTACCCTACCCTGTTGAAAAAGTCTCTTGCCACACCTGTGGATGACTGCCTGGAGGAATTCTATCAGTCTGCAGCCAAAGGCAGTCTTTGGAGGCTTTGAGTCTTTGCCTGATTCAGTCAGAAACAGCATTTAACACTGGCAGGCACCAGAGATTGGGAGGTGTAGAGGATCTACTTAATACATAGTCACAAACCTAAACGGACAACCCAAATGAGGAAACAAAGAACCCATAAATGAAAGAGCAAGAGAATTCTCCAGAAGAAGAGATAAATGAAACAGAGATAAGAAATTTAATCTGAGACAAACCTACAGCCAACCTCATACTCAATGGGCAAACACTAAAACCATTTCCCCTAAGAACAGGAACAAGACAGGGATGCCCACATTCATCACTCATGTTTGACATAGTACTAGAAGTGGTAGCCATAGCAATCAGACAAGAAGAAATAAAAGGCATCCAAACTGAAAAGAAGTAAAACTGTCATTATTCGCAGGTGACATGATACTGTACATAGAAAACCCTAAAAACTTCAAAAAAAAACTATTAGACTTAATAAATGAATTCGTCAATGTAGCAGGATATAAAATTAACACCCAGAAATCTATGGCTTTTTTATACACCAATAATGAACTTACATAAAGAGAAACTAAAAAAAACCCCACAGCTTTGCACAGTGGCAGTATTGTAGCGAGTGATGTTTATCTGAAGTGTGTTATTGCTAACTGAAAACAAAACAAACAAGCAATCCCATAACCACTGCAACAAAAAAATTAAGATACCTAGGAATAAACTGATGTAAGGAGGTAAATGTCCCAAACTTGAAAAACTACAGGACATTGAAAAAAAGAGATAGAGGAAGACATAAACAAATGGAAGAATATACCGTGTTCATGATTGGTAGAATCAAAAACATTAAAATGTCCATACTACCCCCCCCAAAAAATTTTTTTTAAAAATGTCCATACGACCCAAAACAATCTATAGATTCAATGCAATCTCCATTAAAATACCAATGGCATGTTTCACAGACCTAGAATAAAGTCTACAAAAATTAATTTGAAATTAAAAAAGACCCCGAATAGCCACCACAACACTGAGAAAGGAGGATTACAAAGCCACTGTTCTCAAAACTGCCTGGTACTGGCACAAGAACAGACATATAGACCAATAGAACAGAACAGAGAACCCAGAAATTGACCCAAGCCATTATGCTCATTTAATATTTGACAAAGGAGGCAAGAGCATACAATGGAGTCAAGACAGTCTCTTCAATAAATGGTATTGGGAAAACTGGACAGATACATGCAAAAAAAAAAAAAAAATGAAACTAGACCACCAACTTACACCATACACAAGAATAAACTCAAAATGAACATAGGACTTAAAACAGTTAGATGGAAAACCATAAAAATCTTAGAAGAATCCATAGGCAGCAAAATAGCAGGCATATATCATAGTAGTATCTTTACTGATACAGCTCCTAGAACAATGGAAACTAAGGAGAAAATAAACAAATGGGACTACATTAAAATAAGCTTCTGCACAGCAAAAGAAACCAACAAAACAACAAGAGAACCCACTGCATTGGAGAACATATTTGCCAATGTTATAGCCGATAAGGGTCTAATTTCCAAAATTTATAGGCAACTCATACATCTTAACAAAAGGGAGATAAACAATCTAATAAAAAAAATGGACAAAGTGCCTAAATAGACACTTTTCAAATGTGGACATACAGCCCCAGTTGGTTTGGCTCAGTGGATAGAATGTTGGCCTGCAGACTAAAGGATCCTGGGTTCGATTTCTGGTCAAGGGCACATGCCAGGTTGCGGGCTCAATCCCCAGTAGGGGGCGTGCAGCAGGCAGCTGATGGATGATTCTCTCTCATCATTGATGTTTCTATCTTTCTCTCCCTCTCCCTTCCTCTCTGAAATCAACAAAAACATATTTTTAAAAAAGAAAGCGGACATACAGAAGGCCAAGAGACATATGCTCAAAGTCGCTAATCATCCAAGAGATGCAAATCAAAACAACAAGGTCCCATCTGACATCTGAATGGCTAACATCAACAAATCAACAAATGACAAGTGCTGGAGAGGATGCAGAGAAAAAGGAACCCTCTTGCACTGCTGGTGGAATGCAGACTAGTGCAGCCACTGTGGAGAACAGTATAGAGTTTCCTCAAAAAATTAAAAATAGAACTCCCATTTGACCCAGTAATCCCACTTCTATCCCCCCAAAATCAGAAACACCGATCAGAAAAGACACATGCACCCCTGTGTTCATAGCAGCACAATTTACAATAGCTAAGATTTGGAAACAGTCTAAGTGCCCATGAGCAGATGAGTGGATTAAAAAACGTTGGTACATCTACACAATGGAATAGTTACTACTCTGCTGTAAAAAAAAGAACTCTTACAATTGGCAACACCACGGATGGGCCTGGAAAGCATTATGCTAAGTGAAATAAGCCAGCTGGAGAAAGATAAGTATCACACAATCCCACTCATTTGTGGAATATAATGAACATAAACTGATGAACAAAAATAGATCCAGAGACAGAGAAGCATTGAACAGACGGTCAAACCTCAGAGGGAAGGCAGGGAAAGATGGGAGGAGGGAGGCCTAAGAGATCAACCAAAGGACTTGTATGCATGCAAGTAACCAATGGACACAAACACTAGGGAGTGGAAGTGGCCAGGGAGAGGTCAATGGGGGAAAAAGGAGACAATATGTAATACTTTAAACAATAAAGAATTAAAATTTTTTTATCTGAAACAGACTTCAGAATAATGATGGTAAGATGCTCAACAGCATGAGAAAAGATATAATAACTATGAAAAAAGAATAGTAGGAAATAAAGAATGACATAGCACAAATAAAGAACACATTGGAAGGAATACACAGCAGATCAAAGGAAGCTGAGGACCGAATCAGTGAATTAGAAGACAGGGTTGAAAAAATCACTCAATCAGAGCACCAGAAAGAAAAAAATTAATTAAAAAACAGAAGATCTTAAGAGAGCTGTGGGACAACATGAAATGAAACAATATTCGAATAGCAAGTATGCCAGAAGAGGCAGAAAGGGAGGAAGGGATAGAGAATGTGTTTGAAGAAATAGTGGTAGAAAACTTCCCCAACCTAGTAAAAGAAAAAGTCACACAAGTACGGGAGTCACAGAGAACCCCAAAGAACCCAAACAGGACCATGCCCAGACACATCATAATGAAAATGCCAAAAATCAGAATAAGACACTGGAGATCGAGGCTAGCTGGCTTGTCCACACTACAAATCCTATAAACAGCAAATTTCTATAATTATCTAAAAATCCCCACAAATGGGCTCTCCTTATGTCATAAATCTGTTGGCTGACAATGGAAATTCGAAGCATGCCAAACACGAAATAAAGCAAATTTTAAAAAATTTCAACTAAGCCCTACGGGTTTGGCTCAGTGGATAAAGCATTGGCCTGTGGATTGAAGAGTCCTGGGTTCGATTCTGGTCAAGGGCACATGTCCACGATGTGGGCTGAATCCCCAGTAGGGGTTGTGCAAGAGGCAGCCAATTAATGATTCTCATCATTGATGTTTCTCTTTCTCCCTCTCCCTTCTTTTCTGAAATCAATAAAAATATATTAAAAAAATTTTTCAACTGACTCATGTACTTACATTAACCTCAATAAAATTTTTATAACTTGAATTTTATTACATACCATTATAGTTATAACTTACTAAGATCAACTCTAAGGTTTCTTTAAAGTTGGAGACCCTTGGAAAAAGCATGGAGTAATACCATTCATTTTTATTAAGCGCTTGTTTCTCAAGGAATTGTGTTAGTTTCTTTACTTAAATTCTCAGTTCAGTGTTGTACTGGAATATTACATTAGCTAATGTCCCAGGCATCACTATTAGCCTAACTTCTGCTGACCCTTCACTGTCATAAAAAATCTTTATCTTCTTGCCCTAGCTGGTGTGCCCAGTGCAGTGAGTATTAGAGCATCAAGCAATGCACTGAAGGGTCATAGGTTCAATTCTGGGTCAAGGGCACATACCTGGGTTGCAGGTTTGCTCTCTGCCCCCATTTGGGGCAAGTGCAGGATGCAACCAGCTGATGTATCTCTCCCATAACAATGTTTCTCTCTCTCCCTTCCTTCTACTCTCTCTGAAAAGCAATGAAAAATACAACTTCAGGTGAGGATTAACAACCAGAACATAAATCTCCACTGTCTGTCTTGCTAGCAGAACTCCAGTTTCATGGAGTGAAATGATATACCAAGCTCAGGAAATGAATCTTGACTGATCTAAGCAAATCATGGCAATCCTGTTCTTCTTTGTTTAGATATTCATGAAACTATTTTTCCAGCTTCTCTTCCAACAAGGATCAGCTTATGACCAATGAGATGTTGAGTTAATCTGGACCTTGAGGAAATTTTCCGGTCTGCTATATTTTCTTGCTTCTTCCTCCTAACCGAGGCCCAGTATATTGCTAATGCCATCTTTTACTACATGGAGAGCTTAAATTTGGGAGTTAGATATACATGGATATGAATACCAATTTTGTTCCCGAGCTATCCAGAGCAATTTCCTTATTTTTGTGGAACCTCATTTTTGTCACTTGTTAAATAGGCAAAAGTAACTATAATAGAACAATGGAATAAGGGATAAACAATGAAGGTTGAAAAGTTCATGGGGCATATAGTGGGGCTCAATAACTGGGATTCTTTATCTAATTAAATTTAATAAAAACATCCCTGTCGTGCCAATCAACACTCACAGTGGTACACAAGCCCTGTGATTCCATGACCTCCACCAAGTCATTCTCATTTAATGCTCAGCAGAAAGAACACATTTAAGAATGTGATGGCAATTTTTTTCTTTTCAGAAGCCTAGTTGTTAGAGATAAAGAAGCACATGTCATATAGATAGTTGACAAATTTCCTTTACTTGTTTTTATATCCACATGATTGTAAAAAAGCCAACAGTGTGAATGGCCACTTTGGTAAAAACACACAGTGTTCAAACCTAGAAAGATTACATTCTTTGGACAGGTTTTATTCCCAGGATATCGAACCCCTTGGCCATGACAGCAGTCACTGCTTCACACAGCAGCATACGGCCCATGTTCACCTTCAACACTTTTCCTGAGAAGACAGAAGAACAAAGATAGTAATTAATTTGTTTTTCTTTTTGAAAACTGTTATTAAAGAATCTATGCCACTTCTGGATTTTACTGAGAAGTGAATAACCCAACCCACAGATGTTTTTTGGGCTTTAACTAGAATCACCTTTACCTTAAACTACAGAGACCATCAAATAAATAAAGGTGTTTCTGTTCAAGAAGTCTGTTTTTATCTGATAACTAGAGGCCAGGTACACGAAATTCGTGCATGGGGGTGTATGTGGGGAGGGAAGGATCCCTTAGCCCAGGCTGCACCCTCTCGCAATCTGGGACCTTTTAGGGGATGTCCGACTGCAGGTTTAGGTCCGATCCCACAGGGACCCCTGCACAAAGAGCTTAAACTAGCAGCTGGGCATCCCTCTCGCAATCCAGGACCTGCTGGCTCCTAACCACTCGCCTGCCTGCCTCATGGCCCCTAACCGCCTCTGCCTGCCTGTCTCATCACCCCTAACCACTTGCCTGTCTGCCTAATCGCTCCAACTGCTTCTGCCCGCCTGCCTGCCTGATCATCCTAACTGCTTGCTGGAGGGCAGGGTCATTCTGTGTCTGGTCATTCTGGTCATTCCTCCATTTCAGTCACTGGGCTTTCATTATATAGGATAAGACAACAGACACAAGATTTGGAATTATTACAAGTATAAATTTCATCTTCTCGTTTAAAATTTGGAGTTATTTCCCAGGTCTTATGTAAGTATAAACTTTATAATGGTGAGATTTTTTTTCTTAATAAAGTTTCAGTTCACAGGCATGAACCTTAGAAATATCTACTTGCCCTATGACACATTAATTCACTCTACTTCATTAACTTTGGAACATGACAGAGCAGAAAGCCTAAGGTTAAAAAATACATATAATTCCCATGGTGCGAAGGGCAGTTTTACATTATCAAGAACCCCCAAAGACTTGTCCTGGAACCCTCAGTCACAATGAAATTATCCTATTCCTAGTGAATGGTCTTCTAATTGTTTTCTTTGGAGACTTATGTTTCCTATCATGTGCCTGGGGGTGGGAAAACTATAGATTATATGGAAATGGAAAGAACTCCATTTATGCTTTTATTAGAGCTAGTGCAATTTTGTCATTATAAGTGAAAACCACCTATACCCAATTCAACTGACAGGGCACTTACCAGTTTGCCGATCTTTCTCCACACAATAGCAGCTATCATAAAATTCAGTGAAAGTAGTTGCCAGTTCATAGATATAATCACAGAGAGTGTGGAGAAACAGGTCATCTAAAATCTTCTGCAGAATCTCAGGGAACCGTAGGATGCATCGGCCCAGTTTCCATTCCTTCTCATGGTCCAAGGTGATCTCGGTTTCTCGAGCGGCTTTCTGGAGCATCTTTTCATCAATATTGGCCAGACGAGCAATAGATCTGGAAAATCAGGCAATAGCCATCATCACCATTCCTCCATTAGGCACACTCTCCTTCATGTGAAAACATGGAATAAGAAGTGACTGATAGCCCTGACCGGTTTGGCTCAATGGATAGGGCGTCAGCCTGCAGACTGAAGGGTCCCAGGTTCGATTCCGGTCAAGGGCATGTACCTTGGTTGCAGGCACATCCCAAGTATGGGGTGTGCAGAAGGCAGCTGATCGATGTTTCTTTCTCTCTATCCCTCTCCCTTCCTCTCTGTAAAAAGTCAACAAAATTAAAAAAAAAAAAAAAGAAGTGACTGATATATATATAAGAACTGTCATTTTCGTTTGAAACAAGACAATGCTGTACCCACAATTACCTGATTCTGGTGAAGGCATACAACAAGTAAGCAGCTGTGTTTCCTCTGTCATCCAGCATTTTGTCAAAGGAGAAGATGTAGTCATTCAACCGGTTGTGGGAGAGATCAGCATATTTGATACAGCCATACGCAACGGATGTCTGAGCAGCCTTAAGTTCCTCTGAGGTTAGAACCTTTTGGAGAAACAAAAACAAGCCTCACAGCTTACTGACCACTGCCTCTGTCCTGGTGTCTCATGGGCAGAAGTCAGGGATAAGGACCATCTAATGGTGCTCCTTTACCATTGAACTGTGGGACAACATGAGCTCATCCACAAAGAAAATAATGAAAATACAACTCATCAGCTATGCATAACAAAGAATGTTTCTATGAGAAACTTGATATGTAAAGTATGAGGTATCAGTTTGAATATTTTTTTTCCAATGTATTCAGGCAATATAAAACTGAAATCAATTATTAAGTTATATCCACTTCATTCCATAAAGATTCTGAGGTAGCAGAGTGCAAACAAGAGAGTAAAATAAAAACTAAAAATTAGGGTCAAGTAATTAATTGAAATCAAAAGTGTCAAAAGTAGGAAGAATTCATGCAGTTTTGCCAATTTCTGGTCATATCTTTTTTTTCATTTTTTTAATTTAATGTATTTTTATTGATTTCAGAGAGGAAGGGAGAGAATAGAAACATCAATGATGAGAGAGAATCACTGATTGGCTGCCTCCTGCAATGCCCTAACTGGGGATTAAGTCCGCAATCCAGGCCATGTGCCCAGACTGGGAATAAAAATGTGACCTCCCACCCTAACTGGTTTGGCTCAGGGGATAAAGCCTTGGCCTGTGGACTGAAGGGTCTCAGTTCGATCTCAGGTAAGGGTATGTGCCAGGGGTTGCAAGCTTGATCCCCAGCAGGGGGCATGCAGGAGGCAGCCAATCCATGATTCTCTCTCATCACTGTTTCTATCCCTCTTTCTCTCTCTCCCCCTTCCTCTCTGAAATCAATAAAAAGGTATTTTTTTAAAAAGTGTGGCCTCCTGGTTCATAGGTCGACGCTCAACCACTGACCAACTCTGGCCACACATTCTGAGCCATTACTAGACCACAAGTAATTAAGGATTTCTGTTCTGAACTTAAGTAGCTTATAGTAGACTACCCTTTACACCAGAAGCAACTATTTAAAAGCTGGATACCCTTAGCTGGTTTGGCTCAGTGGACAGAGTGTCAGCCTGCAGACTGAAGGATCCTGGGTTTAATTCCGGTCAAGGGCACATGCCTGGGTTGGGGGCTCGATCCCTAGTAGGAGGGTGTGCAGGAGGCAGCCGATCAATGATTCTCTGTCATCATTAATATTTCTCTCTCTCTCTCTCTCTCCGTCTCTCTCTCTCTCTCTCTGTCTCTGTCTCTCCTCTCCCTTCCTCTCTGTAATCAATAAAAAATAAATAAATAAAAACCGGATAAATTAACTTGGAAGCTAGAAGACAATGGAACATTGTTTTTAAAATGTTGAAAGAGCCCTGGCTGGTGTGACTCAGTGGTTGAGTGTTGTGTCACGCACCAAGAGATCCTTGATCGATTCCCAGTTGGGGCACATGTCTGAGTTGTGGCCTTGATCCCCACTAGGGGGCATGCAGGAGGCAGGACTATTGGTGTTTCTCTCCCTTCCTCTCTCTCTAAAAAAACATTAAAAAATAAAAATGAAATGCTGAAAGAGGAGCTCACAAAAATGAAATCCTATACCCAATAAAAACATCCAAACTGAAGGCAATATAAAGATGCTTTCAGACAAGTGCTGACAAAATTTGTCACCAGCAGACTTGTACTATACACACACACACAAAATGCTAAAAGGAGACCTTCTGACTGAAGGAAATAATCCTAGGTGGAAGTAAAACAACTATGGGAAGGATTAAAGTACACAAGAAAGCTAAATGTATGGATGGATAAATAATAATAAACATTTCCAGTTTAAAACGAACACTGACCAAAAGACTGAACAAAACTCTTGACAAAAGAAGATATCTAAATGGCTAATAAGCATATGAAAAGGTAGTCAACATCATTGCTCATCAGGGAAATGTAAATTTTAACCACAGTGAGATGCTACTACACACAAAATAAAGGCTAAAAACAGACAAATCAAGTGTTGGTGAGGATGAGGCAACTGGAATAATCATATATTACAGGTGGGAGCTCCTTGGAAATTTTTAATAAAGTAAGTATAAGCCTCCCTGTTGTGTTGCCTATTCTGATGGCTCATCAGCGGCCTTGGGTGGTAGTCTGCTATGACTATTCTACAAATGCTCCCAGAGGAAGGAGCTCAGTGTATGTAGATTGGAGACTCAAACTGCCCCAGTCTGTAATACCTTCCTATCATTGGTTCAAAGCAATCAGGGAAACTACCAATAAGAAGCAGAGATACTGCCCTGACCAGTTTGGCTCAGTGGATAGAGCGTCGGCCTGGGGACTGAAGGGTCCCAGGTTCAATTCCGGTCAAGGGCATGCATCTTGGTTGTGGGCACTTCCCCAGTAGGAGGTGTGCAGGAGGCAGCTGATCAATGTTTCTCTCTCATTGATGTTTCTAACTATCCCTCTCTTTCTCCCTTCCTCTCTCTGTAAAAAAATGAATAAAATATATTAAAAAAAAAAAAAAAGCAGAGATACTATGCCACATTAACAAAGAAGCCATGCTTTGTAAACGGCAAAACTGTATTTTCAAAATAAATATTCAGCAACTCACGAAACAAACTTACTGTGCAATAAAAGCTGAGTAATAAAAGCATGTTGTAAATGGACTGACTCCTTCCCAGTTCTATCAATAAAACAAAAACAAAATCACAACACAACACCTGGTACACCATATGCGCACAAGGCCTTGAATTACCTTGTCTCTTTCTTTTTCCTTCAATTTGTCCATGGATCGTTTTAGTCCTTCTTCCAAAAGGTCTACGAGGCGCACTGTTTCACCTGAACGTGTTTTGAACTTCTTCCTAAAAAAATTTATTGAAATTCCTAACTATATAGATTTTGAAACAGACTCAACTTAGAAATCTTTGAAAATGAAGGTCTGACACTGCCTTATTCCAGTTGGTAATCAGGGACGATGCCAAAAGAAACAAACAGATACTTTCAAGTGTCTTTCCTTATTGCCCACAGCTTAAAGCATTCTATGCTTTAGGTTCCTAATAGTATTCTCTATATGTTCATCATTAATACATCCCTTAAGATGGAAAACAACATTTGTTATTTTGTCCATTTTCCTGAACACTATGTTTGGCTTAGTAATTTTACTTTTGTAGGAAAATTATTAATAAAATAAACATTTGGGAAGTAGGCAAATTCTTAACTGGAATTTTATTTGCATTTCTCTATTCAGTAACTAACCCTGAATGCTTATTATAATCAGCTGGAGAGCTTAAAAACGCTTAAAACACAACAATGCTATAAATGAAACATGTTTTTCTATTTCTCACAAAGCCTACCAAAATAACTGTGATACTTTCCATTAAATTTTTATTTTCAGAGTTGCCTTAGAAAGGATCTTCTTGCCCTAGCCGGTTTTGCTCAGTGGATAGAACATTAGCCTGCGGACTGAAGGGTCCCAGGTACAATTCTGGTCAAGGGCATATGTCCAGGTTGTGGGCTCAATCACTAGTGGGGGGCGTGCAGGAAGCAGCTAATCAATGATTCTCTCTCATCATTGATGATTCTATCACTTTTCCCTCTCCCTTCCTCCCTAAAAAAAAAAAAAAAAAGAAAAAAAAGGATCTTCTTGCCCTTCATCATAGAACTGAAACATCTTTATTATCCCAGAAATACATGGAATACTGCGTGGCCTTCCTGACGCCATCCTCTCTTTGCATGTCCAACAACTTGCAAATCTTGTCTGATGAAATGATATCCATTAAAACGCCTAGTCAAAGGGCTAAGTGAAGTCTTCCTTAGCATCACCACTTTGCAAGAACTGGTCTTTTTTCTTGCTCTCTACATGGGTAAATATAGCAGCCTACCATATTTAAATATTTAGACTATAATGCTCAGAGATTCTGCCACTTATTTTTTGGTGAGATATTTCAGCTTTAAGACATTTTAAATAAAAGATTTATTGTTTTTTTTATCACCCGTTATTCCTTGGATGCCTGTTTATTGAGCACCTGCTGCACATGCATCAGCTGATGCTCCAAGGTGTGTACATGAAGGTACCTAGAACGTGGCTTCTTCCCTGAAGGAGCCTATCATCTGAAGCAGAGCAATTCTCTGTGGAGCAGTGAAAGTGGTAGCTATCACTGAAATTCGTCTTCATTTTTAATGGTCTAGGATGCCATAATTACAAGATGCTGAGTGTGCAGAAGTATAAAACCACCACCACAAAACTCCCTTAGCCATTACATGATAAGGAAGTTAAAGGTTAAGATATATTTTGGTGGTAAACATAAAAAATAAAAGCCAATTTAATGATGTCACCTAACTATAGGAATAATCATCTAAATGTTCATCCAAAAATTCAGCAGTTAAGAAACTAAGAGCCTGTAAGTAACACTCAACTCACTGGTTAGTTTCTCAGCACTTTTTAGGACCATGAGCATCATGAGGTCCCAGTCAGTGTTTTCTGATTCCAAAAATGTGCAGCTCTACAGAAGGTTCATACACTATAATTAAAACATGTTTGCTGTTGATGCCAAGGCCTTTGATCTCCAGATAATCTGCATTTAAAATAATATCTTGACACACCTATCTGCCTTTTATGTTAATTGGGGCTTTTGTACACTGGCCAGTCAAGCATTTTGAGCTAGAGCTACCTCGTATACTTATTGTAAGCATTACTGTTT
Source organism: Murina feae (assembly GCA_004026665.1). Lineage (NCBI taxonomy): Eukaryota > Metazoa > Chordata > Mammalia > Chiroptera > Vespertilionidae > Murina > Murina feae. The sequence continues at coordinate 22,756 of PVJC01007213.1, read as the reverse complement.
TTGTTTAATGGTAGTATTTGTGCTATGTCACCAAATCTAAAATGCCACAGATTTTAAAGACATATTAATTAAATAGCTAAGGAATCTCTATTGAATGTAACATGTTAAAAAAATTGTGCCTTGGAATTGATGAACACTATATATAAATATTTGCTTGTATTTATCTTTTTATCATAAAAGTTAAGCAGAATGTGGGGAAAGAACTGTATTATAGAAAAACTGAAAGTATAGATACTAACATGTCTCAAAAATACTTTTGAGATAAGCATAAAAATGGAAGCTGTGAACCTTAAAACTCAGACATTTACAAAATACTTGAAATATACTGCTGAATATTTTGTTGGAAATCTAAGGAGGTACTGTGATTGAATTTGTAACTTAGATCTGTGGGAATGAAAACTATTAATTCTGCAGTCTAGTTTTCTTTCAACTTTGTATAAACCCCACTAAAAGGTTACATCCTCTGGCAGTGGTAAGACATATGTACAAACAGCTCAGCTGGGTTCACCATTAGAACATATGTAGAGTTAAAAAAGTGTGGACTTTTAAAATTCTAACATGGTATCGAATGATATACAGCCTCTTCCAAGGAAATTTGGGCGGTCAGGTATATCACCACCCCCTTAGGTTTTCCAGACTTACTTGTCTTCCCCCAGCACCACACCAAATCCAGCATGATACACCCGAGTTACTTTAGGGTCATACCAACCAATCATTTGGCCAGCAGCAAATACTGTCTGGAAGTGCACAGCCTACAAAGGAATAGAAATAAAAAGTTACTTGGTAAACTTTCTAATAATAAAGGACTTACAGCTCTTATGCTTAAGGATAAAGGTTTGTAAAATTCAAATCACTCACAGATCTTGTAAGGCAAGTGTAATATAAAAGCTATTTTTATTACCTCCATATGAGAAACAGTAAGAGCAGGACTGCTATACTTTCTATGTCCAAAGGTTTTTAAAGCAACTGAATTTAGGACAGGTTCATGTACACTAATTTCAATTAAATTTTCTGTCACACACCACCATTTCAGATGGGAATGGTCACTGAGGTTCAGAGAAGTAATAGTTTCCTGTTTATGGAGACAAGCTGAAAAGTAGGGAAGTGTCCAAGTATGGCCAAACACAAACCCTGTTTTTTCTCCTATGTTACAAATGATGTTCTGAATGTTAGTCTGTGGAGGAAAGTTAGACTTCCAGTGCCAAATGCCACAAACCTCACCAGACAGTCTCATCTCTAATCAATGTAAGAAAATTTACGAATCTACAAACTCACTTGTCCACTGTCCACCACGTAGATAACAGTATTTGCTTTTTCCTCAATTAGTCTTTGTTTAAGAGCAGCCAGGTCAGATGTATCATAGGTATAACCTCCATCGGACTTCACTATGGTTAAAGGTATGGAACAGCCTGGGACAAATACAATTTTTCTGCCATCATCCACCTGCACAAATCCTAGAAGAATAATCTTTATTAATAATGTTAAAAGAACCCTGAAAGAATATAAATGCTTAGCCATTGCAGGATATTTATTAGAGAGCTCAGACATTACATGAGTTTTTTCTCTCCGTGACCTATGCATCTTGCAAAATGGTTACTGTCAAGATTGTCTGGCATCCAGGGTATTTTCAGGGCATAGGTGAGATATCCTGACCATTTTCTGGACTTACACTACACCTGGCTCTCAAACTCTTTGTAGAACACCTCACTGGGGCCACCTGCTCAACAGACACAGCACATGTAAATCCATGCTTTGTTTCCAAGCTGGAGCTACAGCCTTTCCTGGGAGAGAGATGCAATTTCTATCACAGCCTCTTAAAAAGTGTTGAAAGAACATGATGACAATACTAACAGCTATATCTGAGTGCTACAGTGTGCCAAATACTATGCTAAGTCTTACGTGCAATAAATACTATTGCTTTTGCTTTTTTTTTTTTTAAAGTTTAAGAAACTGATGCTTGGCAAAATAAAGATAGTATAAAATGGTGGTTAAAAACATGCTCTAAAAACTACCTCAGTGTGAATATCAGACTTATCACTGATTAGCCATGTGATCTAAGGAAGTTACTACCTTCTCTGTGTCTCTTTTCTCATTATTAAAGAGTCTTTAAATTTTTATCTTTTTTTTTTTTGGATTGGTTTGTTGTTCCACTCATTTAAACATTCACTGGTTGATTTTCGTATTTGCCTGACAGAATCAAACCCACAGCCTTGGTGTATCAGTACCACTCTCTAAGCAAATGAGCTAAAATTTCATGTTAGAAGTATGGTTCCAGCCCTGGCGGGTAGCTCCACTGGTTAGAGTATTGTTCTGACACGCCAAGGTCACAGGTTCTATCCCTGGTCAGGATGCATACAAGAAGCAACCAATGAATGCATAAGTAAGTGGAATAAGAAATCAATTTTTCTCTTTCTTTCTAAAAGCAATCGGTCAATAAATAAAAATTAAAAATAAAAGTATGGTCCTGCACTGGGCAGTGTGGCTCAGTTGGTTGAGCGTTGTCCCATGCACTAAAAGGTTGTCAGTTCAATTCCTAGTCAGGGCACATACCCAAATTGCGGGTTCGATCCCCAGTGGGGGTGTGTAGAGGAGACAATCGATGTTTCTCTCTCTCTAAAATCCATTAGCCAAAAATGGAATGATTTTTAGCATTACAAAAAATAACAAAGCGAGTGATTGAAAAATATACTAACCTTCATTTATAATAATGCTAAGAACTCAGTTGTCATATGTGGAGGGCTAAAAAACTAATTTATTATTCTGAAAATTGATAAAGAAAAATAAAATCAAACATTTTACTGTCTTATATAAACTGTACATCAGAGTAACCAAAATTATGTGACAAAGTTTTGCACACGAGAAACTGCAGGTAACAAAGAAGGAATGACAGAACGCCACCATTTTCCAACCTCTAATGAAGTGATGGATCAAAGCCATCATCATCAATAGCTCCTAAACCACTAGGGCAAGTCCAGTGGGGAGATTGAATGATAGATCAGGTGACAACACCTGAACCCCCGAATCCATCACAAAAAGAGCCAACCAGACATTGTTTACATTCTTGCAAATAAAAGGCAAAATAAGGAAAAGAAAAGAGAACATAAACCAGAATTTTATCAAGCCTCTTTTAAAAATAGAGGGGAATTATGTTTAATAGCACCACATGGGAAATTCTGTAAAACAAATGGCTGTTTCTTCCAACAACAAAAGGAAAAAGAGGAAGAGATATTCATAGATTTACAGAACTTAAGCTATATTTTAAACAAATGTAATGTTCAGACTCTGAAAAAACAACAACACACTTCATGATTTAAACAGATTATAAATCAATGTGAGATCTTTAAACTCTGATGGACCACTTAATAATATAAGAAATTATTATTAATTTTCATGATAATGGTACTGTGATTTGGAGTGGGAGGAAGAGCCTGTTCATGTAGACATATACCAAAACAGTTATGGGTGAAATTATATGATGTTACATACACTTTACATAAAAGGTTGTCCTGCATTCCTAATTGTCGAGGTTGGGTAACAAGTACATGGAGCTGGGAGGGCGAAGGGGTGGGGACGGACTGTGATAGTTTCTCCCCTTTAGCGTTTGTCTGAAAATTCCCATCGTCAGAGTTAAAATAAAAAAGGAGCACCTACCTTTGTCTGCAAATTCCTTTACAACATCGTCCATCCTATCTTGGTAGAAGGACTCCCCCCTCTCTATTAAAGAGATGTCCAATGCATCGTAAATTTTATTAAACTCTAGGGAAAAAAGTCACCAAATGAAGAAAATGGTTAAGAACTTGAACAAAGAGGAAACATGCATCTTACAGTAAAATAAGTTTACTGTTTAATTAAACCATTTATAAGGAAGAAAATTGTATTTAAAAATGTATGATACAGATTATACACATACTGCCATTCTGAAAATGTGGCAAGAATATGGTAAGACACACATCAAAATATTAACAGTGAGTGGGACAATAGGTAATTTTTTCTTTTTCCCAACCACATTTACGTTTTTCCTACAAAGAATATGTACTTTTGTAATTTAAAAAATTCTTATTTTAAAAGTTAAATAAGAACAAAAAAAGAAAGAAAAGCCTTTCCTACCTGAAGATCAAATATTTTCTCAACTTCCTTTTAGCTCTTCCTAATCTGTACCATTCAAGTGCCTGTCTAGCTACGCATCAGTGACACAATATTACTTACAAACACTTTACTGCCTAGTGCTGCAAAACAATCTTCCTTTTCAAAGGTTTACTGGCTACTGTTGTTTACTTATTCTTCAGAGTGACCTTTACATTTACTTTGTCACGTTTGAAAACGAAATTGTCTTAAAATGACAAATGAATTTCAGTAAGTAGGGGACTTTACATAATACTCTATTCAAACATTCTATTTCATCTGCTGTGTATTTCTCTTTGTTTCAGTCCTACACATCTCTGCATAAATTTATTCCCATGTGTTGTATAGCTTTGGTTGCTATGTGAATAGGGGTCTTTTTCTTTTCCACTTTCTTTCCTAATTAATTTTTTCTGATTTCTGAGAAAGTTTAATTTTCTACCTGCTTATCTTAATAAACCTGCTTTCAAAGTCTATTTGAAAGCTTAACATGTCATTTAAGATCAAATCTGAATAAAGACTCAAGGAAACGACATGCAGCAGTCCTTGCTGAGTGAATGAACAAAGTTCAGAAACTCACCTTGGCGGGAGACATCACAGATGAGCTTCCAACCTTTTATAATATCTGGATCTTTACTCTGGAGCAGAACTACACACTGGTATGCTCGCTTCTTAAATTCCTCCTCAGTATCAAATCTCTTCTTGGACTCCTATATTTAAATAAAGATAAGTAACATTTATAAAAAGAGCCAACCCTGTATTCTAGATTAAGCATTTGTATACATTTTTCAAAAACAAAAACAAAAACAAAAAAACCCACCAGAGGAGAAAACAAGATGGCAGCATAGGTAAACACCTGAAATTACTGCCTTGCACAACCACTTCAAAACTACAATGAAAAGAAAAAACGGACATCACCCAGAACCACAGGAAGACTGGCTGAGTGGAAATTCTACAACTAGAAGGGAAGAGAAAAGCACACTGTGACTCAGAGGAGGTGGGGAAGTAAAGTGCAGAGGTATGGAGGCGCGTGAGGAGAGGGCTGGCAACTGAGGACATGGTTGTCTTTTTCAATCCGGAGGGAGTCACAAGCTCTTGGTGGCTCTGAACTCCAGTTCTGGGTGAGTTTCTGGGGATCCAGACTCATATGGGGAGAAGCTGGACTGTCTGGCAGCGGGAAGAACTCCAGAGCGACTTTCTCTCAGCGGTGCTTGCAGCAATTACCGAGGGACACTGAGACCCAGGGCCTCTTAGGGCTGGGCTGAAGATCAGCCACGGCTGTTTGCTCTGCTCTGTTGATCCCAGAGACCCCGCCCCACCCAAGCTGCACACAGAGGCTTTTGCATATAAAAGGCTGGGTAGCCTCAGGCAGAGCTTAAATTAGCACCTCCTTTAGAGATCCAAGAGCCAGTGTACCCAGTGGTCAGAGTGGGACCATCCAGATTACAACTCCTCAGATTCATAAGGGACACACTCAGGGGCAGACTCAGTGAGCACCAAAGTCCCACTGAAGCACGTCTTGCCCCATAAGGGTGTCTCCCGCACAGAAGTTCTCCCACCATAGACAGAGCTGATTCTCACAGCCAAGTGACCTGGAGGTCAATTCCTCTCAGTGATACCTACAACAATCAAGGCTTAGCTACAACAAGATTGTGCACAAAGCCCACAAAGGAGTGCACCAAGAGTGTCTACCTCAGGTAATTGGGGAGGCTGAGCCACCCGGCCCTATAGGACACCTAGCACAGAAAGCCACTCTATCAACACAGGGAAGCAGCCAAAATGCAGAGACAAAGAAACAGGTCACAAATGACAGAAATGGAGGAAAGCAAACGACTGAATATAGAGTTCAAAACCACGGTTAGAAGGTTTTTCAAGAATTTTCTAGAAACTGATAAATTTAGTGAGACCCTCAAGAATATGAAAAAGGACCAGCTAGAAATTAAGCATACACTGACTGAAATAAAGAATAATATACAGAGATCCAACAGCAGACTAGAGGATCCCAAGAATCAAGTCAAAGATTTGAAATACCAAGAAGCAAAAAACACCCAACCGGAAAAGCAAAAAGAAAAAAGAATAAAAAAATATGAAGATAGTGTAAGGAGCCTTTGGGACAACTTCAAGTGTACCAACATTAGAATTATAGGGGTGCCAGAAGAAGAGAGAGAGCAAGACAATGAAAACCTATTTGAAGAAATAATGACAGAAAACTTCCCCTACCTGGGGAAAGAAATAGACTTACAAGTCCAGGAAGCACAGAGAACCCCAAACAAAAGGAATCCAAGTAGGACCACACCAAGACACATCATAATTAAAATGCCAAGAGCAAAAGACAAGGAAAAAATCTTAAAAGCAGCAAGAGAAAAGCAGTCAGTTATCTACAAGGGGATACCCATACAAATGTCAGCTGATTTCTCAACAGAAACTTTGCAGACCAGAAGGGAGTGGCAAGAAATATTCAAACTGATGAACAGCAAGAACCTACAACCAAGATTACTTTACCCAGCAAAGTTATCATTCAGAATTGATGGTCAGATAATGAGCTTCACAGACAAGAAAAAGCTAAAGGAGTTCATCATCACCAAACCAGTATTATATGAAATGCTGAAAGGTATCCTTTGAGAAGAGGAAGAAGAAGAAAGAGTAAAGATAAAAATTAAGAACAACAAATTCATATCTATCAACAAGTGAATCGAAAAATCAAGTGAATAAAAAATCTGATGAACAGAATAAACTGGTGAATAGAACAGAATCAGGGGCATAGAAAGGGAGGGTACTGACAATTCTCAGGGGTGCTGGAGGTGCAGGAAGAGACTGGACAAAAATCGTACACCTATTGATGAGGACAGTGAGGGTGGGGCTAAGGGCAGAGGGTGGGGTGGGAACTGGGAAGAGGTGAGCTATGGGGGGATAAAAGAGGAACAACTGTAATAATCTGAACAATAAAAATTAAAAAAAAACACAAAAACCCACCAAAAAGCCAAAGAGTGAGGAAGTGAAAAGTTAGAACACCAGAACAAATGGTCTATCTCACAGTCAAGAATATTGTTACAAACAAATGTGTCAAAGCATGCTATTATTTCTTTTGAAATCATTTTACTTGAAAATAAAAAATTATCATCATGGTACTACCTCTAACTTTTCTAATTCACAAAAGCTTACTCACACCAATGCTTTTGTGTTCCAGTGGAATAATAAAGAATAATAAAGAATAGCTCGCAGGTAGGTCTGATTTTATTGGACTCTATTTTCCATTTAGATGTGATCCAAATATATATATATTTTATTGATTTTTTACAGAGAAGAAAGGAGAAGGATAGAGGGTTAGAAACATCGATAAGAGAGAAGCATTGATCAGCTGTCTCCTACACACCCCCTACTGGAGATGTGCAGGCAACCAATGCACATGCCCTTGACTGGAATCAAACTTGGGACCCTTCAGTCCCAACGCTCTATCCAGTGAGTCAAACCAGCTAGGGCCTGAATGAAAAAAAAATATATATTTGATATCAGAGAGAAAGGGAGAGGGAGAGAGAGACAAAAACATGAATGATGATAGACAATCATTAATCAGTTGCCTCTAGCACTCCTACTGGTAATTGAGCCAACAACCTGGGCATGTGCCCGTGACTAAAATCTAACTCAGATCCCTTCAGTCCACAGGCTGACACTATCCACTGAGCCAAACCAATTAGGGCCTGAATATTTTTTTTAATATATATATGTGTGTGTGTGTGTGTGTGTGTGTGTGTGTGTGTGTGTATATATATATGTTATATATATATGTAAAATTAACTTTTTACAGAGAGGAAGGGAGACGGATAGAGAGTTAGAAACATTGATGAGAGAGAAACATCGATCAGCTGCCTCCTGCATACTCCCTACTGGGGATGTGCCTGCAACCAAGGTACGTGCCCTTGACCGGAATTGAACCTGGGACCCTTCAGTCCGCAGGCCGACACTCTATCCACTGAACCAAACTGGCTAGGGCCTGAATATTTTTTAAAGATAAAAATAAAATTACTTTCACTGTTTTAATTTTAAAAGCAACACATGCTTACTGTAAAGAATATATATTATTTTATATACATTAGTATGTATTAGTATTTTATATTATTTTATATTGTTATATATTAATTTTATATATATTATATATATACATATACATAAATCTAAACTAATAAAAGCGGAATAGTAAAATTAACCGTTTCTTCGGGACGCCTAACAGCCAATCAGAGCGACTGTATGCAAATTAGCCCAGCCAACATGGCGGCCGCCACTCACGGACCTGAGTAAACGTTTAGGCAGCGTCCATTGCAGCAGGAGCGAGAGCGAAACTGTTTTCGGCCCTTGGCGGGCAGGCTCCGAAACATGTTTCAATAATTTAACAATCACAGAATCCTCCGGAGCTGAAGGGAACAGCACCTGGCCTGCCTTACTAAAAGTAATGAAGTCTCATTATAGACGCTGCGCTGCGAGGTGAAGCACAGGAGGTTTCCTTACCTCAGCCCACCTCAGCTTAAAGGAACAGTACATCAATTATAGAAGATAAACCCCAGAACCTGCATCCAGCCAGCCTTGCTGGGACATTGGGTCAGTGGGAGTTGTGGGCAGCCTTAAAGCCAGAAAGCGCCAATCAGCCCATTACCCAGCCTGGCCACAACCCCGTGGGGTGAGGGACGTTCCTGGGGGGCTTGGCCAGCCTGGAGACAGCCATCAGCCCCTCACCCAGGCTGGTCACGCACGCCAGCAGGTGGACGTCCCCCGAGGGGTCCCAGACTGTGAGAGGGCACAGGCTGGGCTGAGGGACCTCCCGAGTGCACAGAGTGGCTGCAGGGCGGAACAGCGCAGGACCCAGGACCGGTGCGTGGGAAAGAGGCGGCAGGGTTGGAGGGCACCAGGAAGTGGGTAAGAGGTGGCAGGGTTAGCAGCCTGCTTGGTGGGCTTCCCAGGCCCCTTGCAGGGCACCAGGAAGTGGGAAAGCAAGGTGGCGGGCCGGGGAGTGGGAAAGAGGCAGCAGGGGGTCAGTGGCCTGCTTGGTGGGCTTCCCAGGCCCCTTGCAGGGCACCGGGGAGCGAGAAAGCAAGATGGTGGGATGGGGAGAGGGAAAGAGGCGGCGGGGGGTTCTCGGCCTGCTTGGCGGCTGCCCAGGCCCTTTGCGGGGCACCGGGGAGTGGGAAAGCAAGGCTGCAGGGGCCGAGGTCCTGCTTGGCAGCTCCCCAGACCCCTTGGTGGCACCGGGAAGTGGGAAAGGAAGGCAGCAGGGAACGGGTGAGTGGGAAAGAGCTGGCGGCCTGCTTGGCGGCTTCCCAGGTCCCTTCCGGGGATCAGGGAGCAGGAAAAGGCTGGCCTGACCACGAGGCGGGGTTTTCCCTGCTTTCTGGTGGCTGGAGGAAGATGGGCAGTAGGCAAGCTTGGGAGGCAGGTAGCACCCAGCCCTGGCCACAGCTCAAAAAGAGAACAACATGCAGGGGAGGGCAAGAGTCTGAGAGATCAACATAGAGGGGGTGCCTGCTCCAAGCCTTGATGGTGTGCCTGGGGGCAGGTCCCCAGCAGGTAGACACACATAGGATGACTGCTCCGAGCCTCAGATGCAGCTGGGGGCAGGTCCCCAGTGGCCACACACATACACACACACACACAAAGTGCCTGGCAGACTGGGGCCATCATAGGACATCCACTGAGGGGTCCCAGACTGAGAGAGGGCACAGGCCAGGCTGAGGGACTCCCTCCACCCCGAGTGCACAAATTTTTGTGCACTGGGCCCCTAGTACATATATATTAGTGTATCATTAGTTAATCCCACCCCAAACTAACCAGTAATACAAAACTCTGGTACACAATTTTAGACATTTCTTTGTAAATACACACTTGTATGTTTTAACAAAAACTGGAAATACACACCTATATGTTTTAACAGAAACTAAAAAAAAGAAAAAGCACTTTTCTTTTATAGTTTTAAATTTTTAGCAAGGTAATATAAACATCTTCTTGCAATAGATTTGCTTCATTATTCAGAGCACAACATTCCAACAGGTAATTATAACGCTAGCTATTTTACCTGTCTCACATCAGTAAACATTTTGGTTGTTTTTAATAGAAAACATTTACTAAAAGACAAAACAAAACAAAACCAAACCTAACACAAGCAACAAAAAGCCCCGCAAATGTTTACTTTTTAATGTAATAATTCTATTCTTGGGAAGTTAAGATAATTTTAGAAAGGAAAAAACCTACATGTACAAAGTTGTTCACTGAATAGATAAGAGCCCGCCAAAATGGAGGGGAAAATGAACAACAGATTAACATAAACTCTGGCACACTAATCCAACAAAACAACACGCAGTCATATTACAAAGTAACACAAAAGAGTTTATAATAAAATGTTACGTATACTACAAAATTATACTATAACTAGAGGCCCAGTACACAGATTCGTGCAAGGGTGGGATCCCTTGGCTGGCTGGCCGGCAATGGGTGGCCGGGGGACATTGGCTGTGGGAGCATACTGACCACCAGGGGCAGCTCCTGTGTTGAGCATCTGCCCCCTGGTGGTCAGTGTGTGTCATAGCTACCAGCTGGTCATCCAGTCGCTTAGGCTCTCTCACACACACACACACACACACACACACACACACACGGCCTGGTGCACAAAAATTTGTGCACTGGGGTGGGGGGGGGGGTCTCTCAGCCCGGCCTGTGCCCTCTCGAAGTATGGGACCCCTCAGGGGATATCCACCTGCTGGCATGCCTGGCCAGCTTGGGTGAGGGGCTGATGGCTGTTTGCAGGCTGGGCAAGCCCCTCAGTGGGCACCCTCACCCCATGGGGGTGTGGCCACCCTGGGTGTGGGTCTGAGGGCCATTTTCAGGCTGCCCACAGTCCTTCAGGGTTCGGGTCCCTACTGGGGTGCCTGGCCAGCCTGGGTGAGGGGCAGAGGGCTGTTTGCAGGCTGCCCACAGGTCCCATTGACCCAAGGTCCCAGCGAGACTGGCTGGAAGCAGGTTTCCAGGGTTTATCTTCTATAATTGAAACTTTGTTGCCTTGTTCCCCTGCTCGAAGCCTGGGCTGCCCCTAGCAACCCAAGGTCCCAGCCCGGCAGGTATCTGTGGTTTATCTTCTATAATTGAAACTTTGTAGCCTTGAGTAGAGCCTGCCCAGGGCAACTCCAGCTCTGTGGCTGCTGCCATCTTAGTTGAGTAATTTGCATATTTGATCCTGATTGGTTGGTGGGTGTGGCTTGTGGGTGTAGTGGCGTGAGGGTTAATTTGCATATTACCCTTTTATTAGATTAGACTAGAGGCCTGTTGCACGAAGATTCGCGCAACAGGCCTTCCTTCCCCTGGTTTCCTCCAGCACCTGGGACCCAGGCCTTTGGTCCAGCCACAGCAGAGAAGCCAAGTGCTCCATCCGCAGCAGCGCTCCGGCTGCAGTGGAGAAGCCAAGCCTCTACAATCTCCAGTCGTCTTCAGTCTTCACTCTATGCCTACATATGCAAAATAACCATCTTTGTTGGGTTAATTTGCATACTCATCCCAATTGGCTGGTGAGCACAGTGGAATGACATCAATTTGCATGTTTCTTTTTATTAGTTTAGATAGATTACAAATAATGTAATAAATTTATGGATAAGTTAAAAAATCAAAGAAGGTTGCCCTAACCGGTTTGGCTCAGTGGATAGAGCATCAGCCTGCAGACTGAAAGGTCCCAGGTTCGATTCCGGTCAAGGGTATGTACCTTGGTTTTGGGCACCTCCCCAGTAGGAGGTGTGCAGGAGGCAGCTGATTGACATTTCTCTTTCATCGATGTTTCTAACTCTATCCCTTTCCTTTCCTCTCTGTAAAAAATCAATAAAAGATATTTTTTAAAAAATCAATGTAGGTTGACCACAGTGATTGATTTAAAGGTAGGATTTATAATAAATTTAGAAAAGAGTTTTGTTTTTTAAAAGCTGATTTTAGAAAGAGAGGGGGAGACAGAAACGTAAGTTGGCTGCCTCCTCCATGCCCCCTACTGGGGATCGAACCCATAACCCAGGAATGGGCCCCAATGGGGAATCAAACAAGCAAATTCTTAGTACATGGGATGATGCTCAACCAAGCCAAACAGGCCAAGGCAGTAAATTTGTCTTTTAAAAACTGTTCTTCTAGCCCTAGCTGGTTTGGCTCAGTGGATAGAGAGAGTCAGCCTGCCAAAGGGTCCCAGGTTTAATTCCTGTCAAAGGCACATGCCTGGGTTGCAGGCTTGATCCACAGTAGGGGACATGAAGGAGGCAGCCAATGATTCTCTCTCAGCATTGATGTTTCTATCTCTCCCTCTCCCTTCCTCTCTGAAATCAATTAAGATATATTTAAAAAAGAAATAAATAAAAAAATAAAAACTCTTCTTCCATGTACTTAATTACATTTTCAAAATATGTAAAACTGAGAAAACAACAGCATCAAAAACATTTTAAATGCTGGGAAAGGGTGGAAAAATAATTTAAATACTAAAATGTATTTTGGTTAACAAACTCCTAAATTAATAATAGGTAAAGTGGGAAAATTTAATTTTTAGCATACACCAATACAATAGCAAAGAATGTGTTAAGGGGCAGGGAGTTTAGCAACTTTTATTTAGGTCCACAGCAGCTTCAAATACCATCTAAACTCCTTAAGGAAAACGAGTAATTCTGACTAATTATAAACACACAAATAATATAACAATAAATGACATCAAACCTTATAAAAGGCCTGTAGATCCCCAATAGGAGGTGAAACTGTTAGGTAATCTGGAAATTTGTCCTGCAGGTGAGCGATGAGCATGCCAAACTGGGTTCCCCAATCTCCTATGTGGTTTAATCTGACACCAATCAGAGAACATAATTTTAAAATGACAAACATTAATATTTAGGTGCCTATACATCCAGTAACACAGACTGCATACAATAGGTCTCCAGGATTTCCTGAACGAATGAAGTCTCTACCAATACTGTGATCTGCTTATTGTGTAGTTAACTGGGACAGTGATGTTCAGCCAACATTGGTCATTACAATTTTATGAAAATTTAACTTTTGAACCAATTATCTCAGTGTAATTTGTACTAGTGGTTCTCAAATGTCAATGGACAAAATTCTTCAAAACATATGCTAATCCAACCCCTTCTCATCCCTCACTGCTTTTAACTAGTCTCAAACCACCACATCATGTCTTAACTGGATTACAATAGCCTTCTAACTTATTACTATAATAATTCCTCCTTTGCCTGGTTTCTTCACGGAAGATAAAAGTAATATTTAAGTAGATTATAGATACACCTCATTTTATTATGCCATGCTTTATAGCACTTCACAGAAGTTGCATTTTTTATTTACTTATTTTTATTATTTTTTTAGAGAGAGTGAAAGGGAGGGGGAGAGATACATACAGATTGGTTGCTGGAGATTGGGTCTGAAACTAAGGTATATGCCTTTGACCAGAACAGAACCCGTGCCCTTCAGTCTGTAGGCCGACGCTCTGTCCACTGAGCCAAACCGGCTAGGGTGAAGTTGTATTTTTTAAAAATCAAATGCAAGACGCTCCACCAGCAAAAATATCATGAATAGCTTTACTGTGGAACTTGCTCTATTGTGGTGGTTTGGACCTGAACCTGCAGTATATCCGAGGTATGTGTATACTTGGTTCTACTAATTAAGACTCTCTAGTTGCTTCCTCTTACACTAAGGAATAAAATCCTGATTTCCTGCCATGGCCTGCAAGCCCCTTGCCTACTTCTCCCCATAGTAGAATATAAACAAACCTACTGTACAGGAAGTACTCAAGAAATATCTGTGGAATGAATGGGCTGGGTACCTTTTCCTTGGTTCCACCCGCAGTTACAGTTCAGAGGAGAGGCTCAGGACAGAATTTTTTAAAAGCTTCCTGATGATTAACAGCACTCATGAAACACTGACATAGTCAAAGATTCTTTCTTAAGCGACATCTGTCATTTTCTACAGAACGTTCCAAAGGCAAGAGTATATACCTTAGTACATTATATCCTGCAAATTCAAACAGGCGGCACATGCTCTCTCCTATGATAGTTGACCTGAGATGGCCTACGTGCATCTCTTTGGCTATGTTGGGAGAGGAAAAGTCAACTACAACCTAGAACAGAAAATAAAGAGAGACATTTTTATAGATAACAATGTTGTACTATACTTACGTAATGTGATAAATACAGACACAGAGGCAATCATATCACAACATATAAATAAATCAAAGTAACGTGCACATTACATTTGCACAATGTTACATATCAAATACATTCAATAATAATTTTTAAATGAGGCAGAAACATTTTATTCTGCAAACACATATAATCCAATAGAAGCATAATATTGAAGTTGACCGTTTCTCCGGGATGCCTAAGCCACGCCCACCAGCCGATCAGAGTGGCTGTATGCAAATTAACTCAGCCAAGATGGAGGCCAGCAGTGCAACCAGAGGTGGGTGCAGCTCAGGCGGTGGTGGGGTGGCGGGCCGTGGGGTGTGTGAGGTGGGTGGGGCTCGCTGGGCATTTGGCGGGCAGCAGGGTGGGCAGTTACAGGCCCGGCTGAGGGACCCGAGTGCACAATATATTGTGCACCAGGCTCCTAGTTCTTTAATAACAGGTAATAACAAACTCAGACTTAAATAATAGCTTGGCTTATACTTCAACTGCGTTAAGTTTTTCTGGTGAATCTACCTGTCCATAATTAGTTGAAAAAGAATCAAATTTGTTTATACAAATTATTTATGCTTTGTTTCAGCAATATTTCAAGAACATCAGCTGGCTACTTCAAATGCCTTATGAAATAAAGTGAAAAGAAAAATCATGTAACAAGCAAGATCCAGGAAAAAGGCTATGCTGAGTTATGCTCATAATCTCACATATTAATGATTACATCTCAGCATGAGAAGTAAAAGCCATTCCCAGTTACTGCACCTTTCACAGTCTTAAGTATTACATTAGTATATCAATTAAAAATTGTACATATACCTTTTTGTTCTCTCCAAGGGCAGGTAGCTGAACACCATTCACTAGAAGGTTGGTCAACTGTTTTGATACAAAGTTCTTTCTTAAGTGGACATTAATAAAACCTAATAAACAGTACAGAGGAGAAAAAAATCAGCTAGCCTCCTACCTTTAATAACTGCTTCCTCCCAAAGACCTTCTCAATTTCATTTACGCTGGCTCCACAGAGCTAAACTGGCTTTGGCAAAACTCTTCAGAATTCCAGTACCACTTGGGGCCTTGACTTGAGGCCCCATGTCAGCTCCGTTTCAGTACTCATTCCAGACCCTACCACTGTCCTGACAGCTGACTTAATTCAGGGCCCCTTCACTCCCAGCAAGTGATTTGTTCACCTCTGAACAAAAAATAGACAGCCTTTTAGCCACAGACTTATCTGCCATTATCTACCTTTTTGCTCAAGAAAAACTGAATCACGGAGAGGTAAACAAACTTCACATAAGCTCAGGCAGCTAAGTCTAGACTAAAATCTCGGTTTCCGAACTCTCAATCCAAGGTGCTTTCACTATCCTGTTCAGTACACAAGTCTTACTCCTACATTTATGTTTAACAATGGTTTTCATTTTTATTCCAAAGGGCTCAGCATCAATACAACTACTTAAGAAGGGTAACACTGTCATACCAGGACCAGCAATTTCAACTTTTTCAATATATTCATTGTCTGGGAGGTGTTTGGTAATGTTTTCGGCAATTTCTCTTGGATTCACTCTCTGTTCCTTGGTTTTGAGCATCTACAATACAATACAAAATGATTCATTATACAACAGGTTTCAGCAAGTTACTCAGAAATGCACACCCAACAAAGCATTAGATGCATTTGACACAGAACACTCAAAAGGCAGAAGCCGAGAAGGCCAATCACCTTGCACATGGACAGGTTAAAGCATCAACAGTCTCAAGAGGAATACACAAGTGCCCAAACCACATGATCTCCACTTCAGAATGAGTTGCCACACACGTATATGGCATTTTTACAAAGACGTTAGCTATTACCCTGTTTTCAAGATATTTACATCTCTAATTTTCAAATTACAAGTGTGCCAATACGCAGACTTGGGTAATAACAACCACCCTTATAAACTTGACCCCAATGAAGACACACCTGATCTTAGGGGGGAGAGGGGCAGGAGGAGGGAGGAATCTGAACTCTTTAGCGGAACCCTTTCTATTCAACAAAGAAAGAAAAGCAAAAATGCCCAAAGTCGGGCAATTAACCACAAACACATCAGACAAGGCAGCTGTTAAAAACAGGGAATTCTGATCGGAAATGAAATCCATCAGCCCACCTCAAAGACACCACAGTTGCATCAAATATTGGATGAAAATGGTGGATGGTAAATGGCTAACTTTTACTCCCTCACCTTCTATCACTCACCAGAAATACACAGCCACCCTGGCTGCAACAGGAGGGAAGTACAAAAACAGAACATTACCTACTATTGCCCTTAAATAATGCAAATACTTATAAAATTTAATTGAATATTCAAATCTATGCTTTTAAAAAAAAAATCCCTTTTCTCAAGTTTTTCAGAATTGTGGGAAATGTTATTTTCATTGAGGAAACAAAAATTTGCTATTATTTATATAGAAGGTAATGAGAAAGCTAATGGGTAAGAAAATCCAGAGCGCTTCTTCACAATGCACTCACCTGAGAGATACCCATAGCACTGTTACACTGATAGTCCCCAAACTTGGGCTGCTGACTTGGTGTCACTAGTAGAGGAGGGTTTTCCAAATCTGGATACGCAGCCTTAATGGCACAGCCAAAGACCTCTTGTAGTCGGCGATTGATGTTAATCATATTTTTAGTTGGTCTGTTCCTTTCTGCTTGAAGACTCTGGGGGGGAAAAAGTCAATAAAATGTTAAATCATCTTACAAAATTTTCCCAAATACCTTGAGAAACCTTCAAACATCTTGAGAAGACGAAAGGTAACATACACTGACAATGCGATGCTCTCCAATCTGGAGTATGCTAGGAAACGTAACAGGACAAGTCTATCCCATAGAAAATGTGAGGCAGAAACAGGAAATGCCCCAAGTTCTCTCTCTATCATTATTTTATCAGAACAGAAACTGAGAGAAGGGAGTATAAAGAGCTGACTAAATCTTCTTCTTAGCTTCTCTAGAGTTCTGAAAAAATAGTATAAAATTTGACATATATAAAATACTGGAAAAACTCTATGGACAAAAATAAGTAAAAAAAACTTTGTAAAGTATATGATTATCTAACCAATATGTTGTACACCTGAAATTAATACAAAATAATGTTGAATTATAAAGTGTAACAATAATAATAGTAAAAAAATGTATTCATGTTTTCTCTTAATTAAAATGTTGATCTCTTTCAAATATGAAATGAGATAGGTAATACCTAAATATCAGAAAAACAGGTTGTTCTGTCTTACTGTTAATAAATTCCATGTTGGACTACTCCTACCCCCTAGTTCTCAGTGTCAAGAACTGAGCCTGGCCTGGCCTGTGTTGCTCAATGGTTGAGCATCAACCTATGAACCAGGAGGTCACGGTTCAGTTCCCAGTTAGGATCATGTCCGGGTTGTGGGCTTGATCCCCAGTAGGGGGTGTGCAGGAGGCAGCCGATCAATGATTCTCTCCCATCATTAATGTTTCTCTTTCTCTTCCCCTCTCCCTTCTTTTCTGAAATCAATAAAAACATTTTTTAAAAAAAAATGAGACTTCATCTCAAAGACAGATAAGGACAGCTTAATGGAAAGGGGACAAGGAAGAGTTGAAGCTCTGAGCTAATGAAAATGGTAAAATGCCTCTGAGATGAACCATCCAGTAAGTGTTTCTAAGTCAGAGCACATGGCAGAGTGCTACAGGAATAGAAGGTGGGGTGAATGGCATCCCACACAGTACTCTGTTTTCCTTCTTCGCTTGCTATTTTCTGTTGTGCACCTTGTGTTCAGCTCAGGAGCTGTTACTCAGTAGACCACAGTATCTGTGAAAGAACCAGCGTGCCTCCCACGTTACACTGGCAGGATTCTCACACTTACACACTAGAGCTAATTTGTATCAGGGACATGTGCATTAGAAAACACTGCAGGACCTTTTGTATCTTTTTACATACTCATGTACATATGAGGCACTTAATACTTTTGAACTGA
The DNA here is from genome assembly GCA_004026665.1 of Murina feae. Lineage (NCBI taxonomy): Eukaryota > Metazoa > Chordata > Mammalia > Chiroptera > Vespertilionidae > Murina > Murina feae. The sequence continues at coordinate 4,481 of PVJC01007213.1, read as the reverse complement.
AAAAAATACAATAGGGAAATGAGTATAAGTAAGTGTGGAAAGAATGAGGTAATGAGAAATGTAAGGTATTTTGGGGAAGATCCCTCGGAAAAGAAATTTTGTGATTTTAGAAGAGCGAAAGACAAAGCTATTTTAAGCAGAACAGAGCACACAGAGGCAATAGAAGATTTCATGGGAGTAGGACAGGCAGAGCCTAAGATGAATAAATGGGACCGACTTTGAAAAAGGCACAGTGCCAGTCAGCCAGGCTGAAAGTAGATACACACAGGAGAACACGTATGGGAGTGAGGTCATCCCCGAGGATGTCATCAGCAGACCCGAAAGGCAGGCCAAAAGATTAAACCCAACAGAAGCAAGCTCAACTTTTTGAACAAAACTGATAGACATTGTTAGATTGTGAGGTCATTAAATAACAAATACAGCACAAGCTTCATGGAAAAAAACTGTTCGGAAATATTAAATGGAAAAGGAACCCAACCATTATGACACTATAAAATATGAAAATAAAATAGTAAAATAACCAACTTGGGGCAGAAGGACCGTGGATGTATTCTGAAATATTTCCCATTGCCTGAGGCACCTACTTAAAATTCAAAAAGTATTCTGTTAAAAAAGGGATAGCCATAAACTGTTAACACACAATGACTTGCCCTAGCCAGAGCGGATAGTGTTGGCCTGCGGACTGAAGGGTCCCAAGTTCGATTCTGGTCAAGGGCACGAGCAGGTTGCCCTTGGGGTTGCAGGCTTGATCCCCAGTAGAAGGCGTGCAGGAGGCAGCCCATCAATGACTCTGTCTCATCACTGATGCTTCTATCTCTCTCCCTCTCCCTTCCTCTCTGAAATCAATAATACATTTTTTAAAAGGCTCAAAAAAAGAAGGTCTCAACCCTACCTTGACGCTGGCCAAACATTCAGCGTGAGGAAACACTTCTGAGAGCCCCGGAGGAAAAACTGTCCACATTCCTCAGGGCCAACTTTCGGAATCTTCAACAGCAAGGAGTTGTAAAGAGCGGCAATAATTCAAACTGTGGAATGGACCAGGGGACTCACCTTTCGAAGGATATTCAGTCGATACTTGAGTTTCAGATTTTCTTCCCGCAACTGCTCCAAATCTGGAGAAGCTTCTGAACAGCCACCGTTTTTCAGCCGATCGATTTCAGCCGTCAGAGACTTGATCTCTCTTTCCTATAAAAGAAAAGGCACTCAGCTCGGTCCAATGAGACCCACTGGTTTTGTGAACGAGACAATCCGACCCAGTGAGGTTTTCTCAGGCTGGCACCCTAATCACCCCCTTTCTCCGTCCCCCCAGGCGGAGAAACCACAGGATTTCGTGGTTTCATTCCTGAAAAGCAAATGTTCCGAGTCCCTTCGAGTTGGGCCTCCACACTGTGAAACAGAAACTGAAACCCTCCGCGACGTCAGAACGGGACCATAAACTTCCGCCCTCCCTTCCCCTCTCCCCGGCTCGGCAGAGGGGACGGGGCGGAGGGCTTTCCCTGTGCTCAGTGGGGGCTGTCCTTCCTCAGGGTCTCTGATGACATCAGCACATTATCCTTCACAATCTGCAGAAACTGTGTGTGAAAGAAAAAAACAGGAGTGCACAATGGGGTGAGCCTCACACCCCAGGCTTCTTTCTCCGGCCCAAGGGCTTGCCTTTTGCTCTTTCTGGGACAAAACGACCTTCCCATTGCCTTGCCCCGCCCCCCTTTCTTTCCAGTATCTTAGATCCCAGACCAGGATTTTTATTTTATTTTTTTTTTAATTTTAAAAAATACATAGTTTATTGTTTTTTTTACAGAGAGGAAGGGAGAGGGACAGAGAGTTAGAAACATCCATCAGCTGCCTCCTGCACACCCCCTACTGGGGACGAACCCGGGACCCTTGCTTGAGTCCGCAGGCCAACGCTCTGTCCACTGAGCCAAACCGGTCAGGGCAGACGCCGGCTTTTCACTCTGACACCTAAGATCAAAGACAGGCCAACGCACAAGGCAGTCCCGCTCCCAACCGAACTGCTGTGACTGAGGGAGAGAGCCGTCCCTTGACATTTAAGGACCTAACTACAACCCCCCCACCACCACCGCACCCCCCCAAAAATAAAACACACACAGCCGGCACGAATAAGCGTACAGTCCCTTCCAGCGCCGAGCGACACACTTCGGAAACTGTCCCTATTACCCTAACCCCCGCCGGTCCACGTGAACTTGGGGGCTGCCGCGTTAAGGCTCGGAGCCAGGTCCCTGGACGTGGCGAGCATGGACTCGGGCCTCGTTCCTCCCACCGCCCCGACCCGGGCGGCGGCGGTCACGGCCCTGCCCAGGCCTCGCTCCCACTGTCAGGCTGGGACTGCGGAGGCAGCGAGCCGAGTCCCGTGCGAGGGGCCCTTCCCGGGCCTTTGGAATTCCTCTCGCTCAGCATCGCGGAAAGGACGGAGGCTGAGCTGCAGCCCCGGACCGCCCGCGCGGGGCAGGAGGGACCCCGAGGGGCGGCTGCAAGGAGCTCGCCAGGCCCCAGCCCGACAGGAGACGCCGGCGTGCAGGTGGAGGGTGCACGCGACGGCGGGGTTCTTCCTCTCCCACCCCTGGGAGGGGGCTCGCTCGCCGCCGAGGCACCACCGCCCGGGCCCCGGGTCCCCGCTGCGCGCGCCCGAGGGGCACCGGACGGTCCCGGCCTCTCTGCCGCCGCCTCGACGACGCTCGGGCGGGAGCCGGGGCCCGGCCCCTCCCCTCCGTGCCTCCCCCCTGGCCCCCAGCGGCCGACCTGCTGCTGCAGCCGCGCGGAGCACTGAGCCACCAGCCCGTCCATCCTCCTGTCAGCGTCTCACGCAACAAGTAGCCGGAAGCGGAAACAGCCAGCACTTCCCGGAAGCGGAAATCCTCCCCGCCCGCGGTCTCGAGGCTGACAGGGTGCCGCCGCCGCCTCTGCTGCCCCCTGGCGGTTTCCAGGACGCACTGCGGGGAGAACGCGCGGGAAGCCGGCGGGGGTTGGGGCTGCCGTCCTGAGATTGGGCTTTTGCGGGGAGGGCGATGGGGAAGCGGCCCGGCGCTGCTCGGGGTGCTTGGACGGACTTGGGGAGAGGCGCTTACCTACAGCTTCTGTCTCTCGAAGGCTTCAGTTTACCCGTCTGTGAAATGGGCACCGAACTATACGCTCTGTTTATGCACTCACCAAGCATTTATTGTGCAGTCTCATGGAGGTTGCTTTCTCAGAGGCAGAAGCACAGATTGCCAGTGAGCACTCTTGACTCGGTTCACCAGGCACACTACAAATAGAGCCAGGACGCAGCTGGCTTCTGGGGCCAGTGGCAACTGCAAAAGATTTGCAGTTGAATTAAAAAGAAAAAAAAAAAGAAAAGGCGACAGATTTGACTTTGGGTGGCGGGCACACGGTGTGCAATAAACAGATCGTGTAACACAGAAACCCACACCGGAAGCCTGTATGTGCATGCTGATCAATGTCACCCCAACCAATGTAAATAAATATGTATTTAAAACATTTGTAGTCAAAAGGCAACCATTGGTTTTTATGATCGAGACAATCCGATCCAGTGAGGTGGTCTCAGGCTGGCATCCTAGTCACCCCCTTTCTCCGTACCCCCAGGCGGAGAAACCACAGGATTTCATGGTTTCATTCCTGAAAACCAGATGTTCCAAGTCCCTTCGATTCGGGCCTCACGGGGCCACAACACTGTGAAACAGAAACGGAAAGACACAGAAACGGGGGCGTCTGAAGAGCGGGCTGTGCCCCGGCTCTGGCTGCGTACTGTCCGAGGGGCCCTGAGCAGGGCATTCCACATCGCCAAGCTCGTTTCTGAAGATTCTGGAGAGCACGTGTGCACGGCTGCACCGAGCGACTATTTATTCTGCATAGAACAACAGGATGTATGGACTGGTGTGTGGCCAGTGACTGTTTATAGAGAGACTTCACTGCCAGGCAGACACAGGGCCTTCTGCCCCCGGAAGAGGTGGGCTGGCTCTCCCCCCAGATGCTCCATCAGCCGAAACAACACTGGTGAGGGGGAATATAGGGGCAACCTTGGGGGGGGGTCACTAGCAATCTGAACCTGTGCCAGAGACCAGTGACCTAGTGCACATTGTTAGCCTAGAATGAAGTCACTGCCCCATTCTGCAGGCAATAGTCTGTTTTTCCTGGGTGCTCCCCGTTTGCAGGGGCCACAGCTTGGCCAGTGTGTGTGTGTGTGTGTGTGTGTGTGTGTGTGTGTTGGAGGGCGGGGTCTCTGGCGCCACCAGGCCAGGCATTTACTACTAAATACATTCTAACTTCCCCATTCTGACGGACTCACGAGGGGCCCTGAAAGCCTGCCACAAAAGCCCAGTAGCCAGGAAACAAAGAAACGTAGGAATATGCATGGAGAGTCATCTCATTGTAGAAGGGGTTCAGGCTTTGGATCTTGAGATCCCCTGAGCCAGCGGCGGCGCTGCTTTAAGTCAAGGGTTCTCCCTGAAAGGACTCCTCGTGTACTT
>PVJC01007212.1:0-52277 GCA_004026665.1 Murina feae | reverse complement strand
TGCATAGAATAATTAAGTCACTGAATTTAGCATCTTAATTTGGTTTTCTCAAAGCATTGACTTTCTTAGATTTTTCTAATACTTACATTTGAGAATAAAACCAAATAAAAATGATATTAACAAAGTTATTAACTTAATGTTATATTATTTTTAAAAATTTGAAAATCTTCCCAGTTTTATCATGTCTAATTATTTCATATTTTTATGTCATATAAAGATACATTATTAATAAAGTTTACTGAAACAAAGTATTTTAAAAATATTTCTATCTTCTAAGTTTAAGTAAAAGGAGACCAAAGGTGAGAGAATATGCATTTGTCAGGCAGACATTTGAAAGTCAGCCTTTCTGTTTGTTTGTTTTTTTTAACTAGAAGCTTGCTGTCCCTCAGGGTGGCCTGTGCAGATCGGCCCAGCTCACATGCCCCAGCCTACCAGCCCTGCAACCCCGCTTGGGACCCTGCCTTGGCTTGGAGCCGCCCCCTCACCTGCTCCACCATCCCACCTGTGGGATGATTAATCAGGCCTGGGCCCTCTGACCAGCTCCCTCAGCACCTGGGAGCCAGGTGGTGGCCCCACCCCCCACTGCCCATGCTGGTCACTGACTACAGGGCAATCGGCAGGGTTGTTGAGCCCCTGCTTACACCCACGTTGACCTGGTGCTGCTGGCTCACCTGCTCCATCATCCCGCCACAGTTTTGCTCTCATTGGGGCCTATTGGGGTCAGCAGCACCTCCACTGCCACCAGCTGCCAGAGCCCAGTTGTTGACATCCACCATGTTCTGTGCTCCCCCCTGTTTGTCAGTGCATATCATAGCAAGCAATCTAACTTGAGGTAGAATGACTGCCTGAGGGGACAATTTGCATATTAAGCTTTTATTATATACAACTATGGGACAGGTGCACAAAAACTTGTGCACTCGGGGGGGGGGGGGGCGGAGGCTCAGCCTGGCCTGTGGCCTCTCCCAGTCTGGGACCCCTCGGGGGATGTCTACCTGCTTGGCTTGCCTGGCCAGGCTGGGTGAGGGGCTGATGGCAGTTTGCAGGCTGGCCAAGCCCGTCCCACTTGCCCTGCCCACCCCACCCACCTGCTGGCCCTGCCCGCCTCACACCGCACCTTCCGCTGCCACCTCCATCTTGGCTGGGTTAATTTGCATACAGCCGCTCTGATTGGATGGTGGGTGTGGCTTGGCTAGTGGGTGTGGCTTAAGCATCCCAGAGAGACAGTTAATTTTCATATTACTCTTTTATTAGAGTAGATAACCTCAGATAAATGGTTTCACTCTCTATTTAACTTGTGCTAAAGGTGGTCATTTGACTTGTCTTCTGGTACCAGATATACTCATTCAACGACTTATTTTTCTTGAACCTATAAAAACACAATTCCAGCCTCAGTAGAAGAAACTTACACATATCACCAGTCTTTTAAGCATTTTTCAATCTAGCTGAGACAATAAATAAAGTAGTGTAAGGCACTCGGTACTGTTTCATGAGTGGTACTTACCAAAATAACTATTGAAAACTATAAAGATATCTTTCATGGAGGTGATCAGGAAAGATTTCACAGGATGGGTATATTTTGAAGAAAACAAGAGCATGGATTTTACAATAACATTTCTCTGTTCAAATTTCACTTGTCTGGAATGAACCCTATTTATCTGCAGACATAACAATATCTACTTCATAAGGCCTATAAAGTATTTACAGAATTTAATATGTGAAAAGTCTTACAAGTGTTTCTTGTGTTGTATGAACTTAGAAGTATTCAGAGGCATTTTAGTAGGTGGTGAGAAGGTAAGCATCCTAAGCAAGGGGAAGCTCTGGAGCAGATAGCCTCAGGCGGTCTCGGTTGATCTATTGCGGCAGTTTCCTAGGGCTGTTACACTTATCAGCACAAACTGGGTAACTTAAAACAAGAGACATTTATTCCCCTATAGCTCTGGAGGCCAGAAGTCTGAAAACAAGGTGTCAGCCAAGACACAGTCCCTCAAAAATATTTTGGCTTCTAGTGAATCCTGGTGTTTCTTGGCTTGGATAACTTCAGCCACTACCAGCATCTTCACACAACCTTCTCTTCTGCGTCTTCCCTTTTCTTCTCTTATAAAGACCTGTCATTAGATTTAGGGCCCACCCCAATCTAGGATGACTTTATCATTATATTCGTAACTTTCTTGCATCTGCAAGGACTCTTTTTTCAATTAAGGTCATGTTTGCAGGTTCTAGGTAGACATATCTTTGAGGGGGCCACCCCTCAAGCTAACTCTATTGATAGAAATGTGAAAGTATTTAAAAGGGAGCTTTAGAATATATTTCAAAAAAGAAAAAGTAGTTTTCAATACCTTGGCACAATGTTAGTAATTTATTTGAGCCATTGGAAATTTGAGTGACAAGATGAAAGCTGTGAATTTTGAAAGACTGAGCTGGTGGCGGAGTTCAGCATTTGCTAAATAAGGAAGAAATTGGAGACAAAGACTAGTTAGGAGGTATGTGTGGGAAGTTCCTAGTGAAATTAAGACTTCATCCAGGGTCATGATACTGGAAATCAGAAAAATATTTTGAGGCAAAAAATTTAAAGAACTTGATAAAAAAAATTGGTTGGAAGTACTTTGGATTATGGAACAAGTTAAGGGCTTCTCTCAGATTTTAAGCATCAGTTGCCCATAGAATGCTAGCAGTTTTTTCAAAAATAGACTGAAGACCTTAGAGGAAGCTATTGCGAGTATAAGGTGATTCACTTTTGTGTGTGGCCTATTGCATCTGTGTTAGTATTCAGGACTGTATCCTAGAAAAAGATAGGACTCGAGATACGGATTTGAGAGCAACTTTTATAATTATGATTCACAAAACAATAATGTTCTTGATAAGGTTTATAGCCAAGGCTCTGAGACATTCTGTTCAGAGATAGTTCTTAAAATAGCACCATATACGGTAATGTTGTTATGTGGGAACTTGGCTAACAAAAGAGGAAAACTATAAATTAACTTTTCTTCAACCATTTTTCCATATTCATATAAGATAAGTATAACAACTTGTTTCCAGTTTCATCTTTATTAGGGAAATAGGCTAACTTCTATCAACTTTGTTTCTGAACTATAGTTACTTCAGTGTCTAGTATCTGGTCATATCATCAAAGCATTCTGTGAACACTTTGCGTCATTTTAATCTATCATCTTGATAAACGGCAAGCCTAACCAAAAAAAATATATTTTTTTGTTTTCTTTGCCAACATACTTGCTTTATGTTTCTTGCAGATATTGTCTTTAAAATATTGATTTGCCATACTAATATGACAGCTGATACCAACTCTAAAATCCCTTACAATATTACATTTTTTGCGGGAAATGAGTAAACTCGTCATATCGCTTTTTATACCACAGTGCGGGAGACGAGTTTTTTCCAAAAACGATGAGTAGAGACAGATTCTGTCAAATATGGAGGGCCCGGCATTTCAACAACGAAAATGTGCAAGACAGCTCAGATAGACTTTGCAAAGTCAGACCATTATTGGATTTCTTTCTTCCCGTTACGACGCGATTTGGCGGGGAAATGCCCGATTACAAAGTGTTAATAGCATGGGCATATACTTTGCCAAGAGACTTATACTTCTGACAAAAACAAAAAACAAAAACTACTCTCCTATCTACTACATTTTTGTCAAAGGCTGTATCATCAGAGATAAAATATAAGTAGTTATATAATCTATAAAGAAGAAAGGCAAATAATCAATAACAAACAATAAGTAATAAATTAGTAACAAAAGTAATGTCAATGGTTTGTCAAAAGAGGGGAAAGTTTGGGACAGATGCTGGGCAATCTGCATGAAGGACACACACTTCACACTTATCAGCAGGTAGATATTCAGAAAGGGCTGTCTCCAAGCTAATGTTTCTTAAAGTCAGATCCTTGGGCCACCATGACCAAAATCAACTTAGGGGCTTGATGAAAAGACAAAAATTTGGACTTTAATTCTGAGGATGACTATTTTCTTATGAGAGATTCTTATCTGCTCTGCAACTGTGGAGACATTACTCTAGAGCCTGTTGGAGGAAGCCAGTGAAGTACAAACCCTGGCTGGCTAGCCAATGGCCAGTAGCGACCTGACATAACCAGAGCAGATGCAGCCTCTCTTCCCCGCAGGTCCTTCTCCACGGAGGAGATGCACAGGCTGACGGGAAGCAGAGACTTCCTTTCAGGCTGCAGCTACCCTTAAAAACAGTTACATGAGCTTTACCTGCAAAATGAGCCAACGGACCCCAATGTGGCTCTCAAATTCCCCACGGCTCATCTGAAGCCAGGAATTTCTTCAGTAAAATGGAATTCTTTAACTTTTTCAGATCACAAGGAGATAGGGAGCTGCTTCAAGTTGATATGTCTTGTTCCAGGCAACCAACTGTCGTGAAGTCATTTCAGTCTAATTATGAATTTGAAAAAATATGAAATGAAAAAATATAAGCTCAGTATTTTGACTGAAACCCAGAAGGCAATAGGGACTACCAGTATAATTGGGAGAAAATGAACATTAGAATGGATTCAGCTGGAAACTGTATAATGTAGAAAAGACATTGATCCTCCTGTACTCTGTTTGCTAACCTGTGAAATGGAGATTATCATCAGTGGTGTCAGGTTGTTATAAAGATTAAAAGTGACAATATTACCCTGGCACAGTCAAGGTGTTCAGCGAAAAATAATTCTTTTTCTTTTCTGGATTTGAGAAATGGTTTATCGCTAAAAGGGGACAAATGGCTTAGAAAATAAAGAATAGGATGTAATCACATTTTGAAGTTTTCACATTCTGCTCACAATGTGGCATAAGACTACAACATGGTACACATGCAGCAGGTAGGGATGGTATGATTGATACTTTAAATATAATTTACTTCCTTTCATTATTCTTGTGTGTCACACAATGGGAAATATGGGATGTCCATTCTAGGAAGAAGGTCCTGACTTAGGCATTTTTAAAGGCCAATATCACCATTTCTTTTTATTCCTGCCCCACTTACTTTTTGATTCATTGACTTTTAAATCAGTACCTCATCTAGGAGATCAGACTAGATGAAATTTTCTGTATCCAGACCTATTGAATCCCTTGGCCTTTCCTGTCAGTTTTTAATAAGGGCTCTTTCCATCTGCCTCGAGTCCACACCCATCTCCCCAGGTAGAGGAGGTGCTTTGCCATCAAGTAAAATACTTTATAAATCAAATGTCCTGCAATTCAGTCAATAAACAGAAACCTGCAATGAATGTGCTGGCTTTCTTCTTAAATTTTTAAAGCCTGAAATACTTCTTTCACGTGTTCTTTAACAAGGCTGATTTTGTGGAGAGAAATTTGGGGTGTAAAAGTGTCTCTGCAAACTGTTGAGATACCCAACTTTTGCTCTTGTCTCCAGTCACACGCAGTAGATGAGATCAAATATTTTAACCACTGGAGCCCATTAAATATAATAAAAGTTTTAAAAGACTTTAGTTATTTGTGAATATAATATGCCAACATGACTTCTCATGTTTTTTATGTGTTGTTTTTTTTTTTTTTTTAATCCTCACTGGAAGATTTTTTTGCATTGATTTTCAGACAGAGCGGAAGGGGAGAAGGGGGGCAGGGGAAAGAGAAACATAGATGTGAGAGAGACACATTGATTGGCTGCCTCCTACACACACCCTTAAGGATGCCAAGGATCAAACCTGCAACTGAGATACTTGCCCGTGATCGGGGATTGAACTAGTGAACCCTTCAGTCCATGGTCAATGCCCCAATCACTGAACAAACCAGCCAGGGCTCGTGTTGTTCTTGTGTAATTTAAAACGTGTTTAATGGCCAACTACTGGACAACTTAGCTCTGAAGGAGAAAGTCATAGAGCTATGTTTATAATAGGAAACACTAATCTATCTCTAGGAGTTATATAAGCCTTCTCAAGGCTTGACTGAATGAGAATCTGAAATATGAGTCAGCTCAGATATGGGGTTCAGAGCTTTCTGTGGAGTAATAGCAGCATGTACATGGTCCTGAGTTTGGAATAGGCATGGTGTATGCTAATTGACCTGAAAGAAGAAAGAATTTGGACAGAGGAGTAATAACAGTAGTGACACTAGAAAGATAGGCAAGAAAAACCAGCAGATGCACCTTTGGAGTCATATTATAGATTGTTCTCCTTCTCTTTAGAGAAAAGGGAAATCAGTGCAAGGTTTTAAGCAGGAAATTGACATAATCAGAATTGTATTTTAAATATACCATTACTCTAAGTTATTTAAAGAGGATTAACTGAAAAAGCAAAAGTTGATAGAGGGAGACGAGGTGGGAAGTCTTTGCAAGGTCCTTAAGCAAGAAGCTGGTATCAAGGGTGGAAGTGAAGGTAGTCTTAGATAGGGCAATGATTATAGTCACGCCTTGGTGCAGAGCAGTGAGAGACTTTTAGAAGCATTCATAAATAATGTGACTTGAACACCTTACTTTTAGGAGTGTGAGAAAAGTAAATATTTCAAGGATAACACTCAAATTTTGGCTTCTAGTTTTCTCACCTGCTGGATGGATGAATAAGGGTTTTGACCTTAATATACACATATGAGGATATACAGATAAATGATAAATAGGTAGATAAGTTTTACATTTTGGGTATTATTATTCTAAACATGCTAACAAAAAGAACATAGTATATGCATGTTCAAGCAGACTTTAGGCACTCTGGAATCAAGAATTTTCCCTTCTGGTCATGAGGAGTTAATATTTTTTCAGCAAGTCCCAGAAGATGTTGAAATAATAGTATTGTGACATTACATGCTCCTGCCCATAGTGGTGCTTATCAACCACAACATATAAGAAGAACGGTTTTTTCTTATGCAATCATCTCATCCAGATGCACTCAAAGTTCAAACTAACACTCATGTCAGTGAGGCAGTAGTAAAAATAATTATAATGTAGATTTTTGGTATGTATTATTGATGCAAATCCTTGTTTTGATGTTAGGACTTTGGACAATTTATATACTTTTTTGTATAGCAGTTTTCCAGAAAAATATATATTATAATAAAACTTCATAGAGTTGCTGTAAGAAGCACTGAGTTAATATACACTGACTGGTCAGATTATTATGACCATCTGACATTTGTAGGCAAATTAGCTATAATTTCATGTTGAAGTTGCTGGAGGGCCAGACCATTATACATAAGGATGCATCGTTGTTTACCACAATATAGAAGTGATTATATATATATATATATATATATATATATATATATATATGTATATATATATATATATATATATCTTATCTAATATATATACATCTTATCTAATAAAAGCATAATATTGAAATTGACCATTTCTTCTCATAAGCCACGCTCACCAGCCAAGCCACACCTCTCAGCCACTCAGAGTGGCTGTATGCAAATTAACCCAGCCAAGATGGAGACCAGCACTCACAGAGCTGAGTAAATAGGCAGCTTCCGTTGCAGCCAGAGTAAAACTGTTTGCCGGCCGCTGGGTTTCTCCCGGCTCCAGGCAACAACATATTTGCAACATTGTCTCAATTATAGAAGCCTCAGAGTTGAAGCAAACAGCAGTCCCGCCTGTGAATATTAAGGCAACATTGTCTCAATTATAGAAGCCAAGCAGACAGAAGGCTTCGTTACCTTCATTACCTGCCTAGGCCTAAGCTTAAAGGAACAGTGTATCAATTATAGAAGATAAACAAACTCCAGAAACCTGCTTCCAGCCAGCCTTGCTGGGACATTGGGTCAATGGGAGCTGTGAGCAGCCTAAAAGCCAGAAAATGCCCCTCAGCCCATCACCCAGGCTGGCCACACCCCAATGGGGTGAGGGACCCCACTGGGGGGCTTGGCCAGCCTGCAGACAGCCATCAGCCCCTCACCCAGGCTGGCCAGGTTCCCCAGTAAGGACCTGAACCTTGAAGAGACTGTGGCCAGCCTGCAGACAGCCATCAGCCCCTCAACCAAGCTGGCCAGACACACCAGCAGGTGGACATCCCCTGAGGGGTCCCAGACTGTGAGAGGGCACAGGTCAGGCTGAGGGATCTCCCAAGTGCACAGATTTTTGTGCACCGAGCCCCTAGTTTATATATATATACATACTGTATGTAAAATGCTTAGGAAAATAACTTACATTAGACCTTCTGACTTCTACTTATCTCCTTGGTGTCCTAGTGGCCATATTAGGAATCTTGTACATGATACTAAGATCTTGAAAAACTTTGAACTGAAGGTATTTTCCTAGAATAGATTCCTGCTACACTAAACAGGGCTGAAGCAGGACCAAGTTTCAGAACAGAAATTATGATCTCTATTTTTGGAATGTTTATTTTTAGCTATCTGTGAAGTATCCAAGTGACTGTTTTGAAATATATTGTCTGGTGTTTAGAGAAAGTCTGGAATAGAAATAGAAATTAATGATTGTTAGCATATAGATGGACAAGGAAACCATTTATGTAGATGAAATCACCTCTATTTTATATAATTATGTTGCAATTTGAGTTTCATGGGAACCAGATTCAGATGGAAATTAGTATGTAGGGAGTTTAATAGAGACTGTTCTTAGGATCAAAAAATATAAAAAAGAAAAAGTCAGGATGGGCAGTGGGAGAAGTTGGATGATGATGAAATACAAAAGGGTTCAGGTGACACCACAGGGAAGCTAAAACCAGAACATAACTTCAGAATTGTCCAAAATTAAAGAATGGTTTTGGGCTTTTATAGTCCTGGTTGACTAATCATTGAATGAAGGCTATTGCAATAGATAAGGGCTCTCTGCCACATGCTTAGCTTCTGGGATATTGAGTCTTTCCATGTTAAATTTGAAAAATAAGTGAGCATCCAGTATAATTGGGAAAAGAATGTGTTAAGACAAAGTCCTTGAAAATCTTCAACTTTTAAAGATCCAGGAGATGAGGATCAACCAAAAAGAAAGAATTAGAAGGGAAGGGGAGGCCAATTAAATAAAACAATAAATAATATGTTGGGTGGGAGTTGCTACTAAGAAAGAGACTATATGATAAAGGATAAAATATTACCCAATGTCAAAGTTTGCTGTGTCTTAAAGATAGAAATCTAGTGTAAAGCAAAACTAAACTCAAAGGAAGAAGATAGCAGAATATATTAAATATAAGGGAGAGATAAAGAAAATAGAGAAAAGAAAATTAATCAAACCAAACATTTATTTGAAACAAATAAAAATGGCAAATTATAAACAATATTGACCAATAAAAAACATAAAAGACTCAAATAACTTAAAGCAAGAAGAATAAAGGAGGCATAACTACTGATCTTATATACAGAAAAAGGCTTATAAGCAAATAGTATAAACAACTGAGAAATTATATATTGTAAATAAAATGAGCAAATTTCTAGAAGGACACAAACTGCCATAACTGATTCGGAATACACAGAATGAGGAATGGGACAATAATGCATAAAAACATCTAAAAAATCTTCCCATAGAGAAAAGCCCAGGATCTCATGGTTTCACCAGTGAATTCTACTGAAAGTTTAAAGAAGAATTACTACCAATTTTTCCCAAACTATTTTAAACATAAAAGAGAAGGAAAAATATACCAGCTCATTATATGAACCCAGTATTGATTTGATACCAAAATTAGAAAAAAAATCACAAGAAAACAAAACTATAGCACAATATTCTTTATTACTATAGTTATAAATATCTATAATAAATTAATAGCAAATCAAGTCCACTAACATAACAATGTTTATATTATGACTAAGTGGGATACAAGGTTGGGTTAAAACCCTAAAGTCAAGCCCTACCTTATTTAGTTCAATGGATAGAGCATTGGTCTGCAGACTGAAGGGTCCTAGGTTTGACAGTCAAGGGAACATGCCTGGGTTGTGGGTTCAATCCTCAATGAGGGGCATGTAACAGATAGCTGATCAATGATTCTCTCTCACCATTGATGTTTCTCTCTCTCTCTCTCTCTTTCTCTCTCTCTCTCTCTCTCTCTCTCTCTCTCTCTCTCTCCCTTTTTCTTTCCTCATCTATCTCTCCCTTCCTCTCTGAAATCAATAAAAAAAAAATTTAAAAACCCTAAAGTCAATCAGTGTTATAATATTGATATAGTAAAGAACAAAAAACTAATGATTATTTCAATAGATCTAAAAAGAGCACTGGAAAAAAATCCATGATAAAACAATCAACAAATTAGGAATATATTGAAACTTTCTTAACCAGAACTTCCTTGACTTGATGAAGGGCCTTTATGAAAATGTGGTTCACACTGTTTCCTTTGGAGTATGTTGGTATGTTTCGGGAGACCATGGCTGGTGAATTAAATTAAGAATATGCAGATTATGACTTACTCAATGATGAGGCACAAGTCATTAACATAATGTTGGCAGGTATCTCCCTCAGCATTTGAATTTCCACTTTGGGGAAGTGAAAACCCTAGGGTTATTTTGATTGAAGGTATAATTTCAACACAAAGGAAGTAAAGTCACAAGATTTATTACTTATAGAATCCAGAAATGGGTGGAAGGGACCCAAAGAGCTGAAAGAAGGGCACTCATGTGTGCCAGGTCATGAGAGAGCAAGAGATAGAAAGCAGGGTAGCAAGCACCTACCCTATACAATAAAGAGCTAATATGCTAATTAGACTGAACAGCCGAATGACCTTCCAGATGACCATCTGGACAACCTGTGAATGAAGCTAGGGCTGTGGGGGCCCAGCAGCAGTTGGAGCTGTGAGGGCTGAGCCCTTGCATGAATTTCATGCTGTGGGCCTCTAGTTATTTATAAAATGGCTGGGGAAGAGGTCACTAACTTTTCCAGGCCTCAACTCTAAATGGTTATTTTAAAAGGTGACCCAGAACAAGCAAAGCAGAAAGTTGTGATAGAAATACTAAGTTTAGGTTTTTATCTAAATGTCCAGACTCTGGGTGTGAGCAGAGTTATAACACTGTAATATATCTAGGCAGTAGCTCAAAATAGGTGTATTTTCCTCACAGTTGGCTTTGAGGTATTAGACATTCATATGAAGATATTGCCTAGCAGGTAAATTACTAACTTGGGTTCAGGAGAAATAGGAAAGATGAAAGTGTAAACACAGACAATAGGGAAGTAAAGACATGGGGGATTGGGTAGGGACTAGGAAGAGTGGGTAAAGGGGAGAAAAATAAAAAGTATTTAAAAAATAAAGTGAAAAAAGTATATATTTTGTATCCATTAGCATATATATTATTTTTTACTAGGGTCCTGGTGCACAAAAATTTGTGCACTCGGGAGGTCCCTCAGCCTGGTCTGTGCCCTCTGTGAGCCCTTGGGGGATGTCCACCTGCTGGCATGCCTGGCTAGCCTGGGTGAAGGACTGATGGCTGTTTGCAGCCTGGCCAAGCCCCCCAGTGGGATCCTTCACCCCACTGGGGTGTGGCCAGCCTGGGTGAGGGGCTAAGGGCTGTTTTCAGGGTTTGAGTTCCTACTGGGGTACCTGGGCAGCCTGGGTGTGGGGCTGATGGCCATTTTCAGGCTTTCAGGCTGCCCACAGCTCCTATTGACCCAATGTCCCAGGAAGGCTCACTGAAAGCAGGTTTCTGGGGTTTATTTATCTTTTATAATTGAAACACTGTTGCTTTAAGCCCAGGCCTAGGCAGGTAATGAAGCCTCCTGTTGGCTTCAGCTCCATGCCTTCTATAATTGAAAGAATGTTGCCTCAGCAGAGGCCTAGCTGGCCTAGGCAGGCAGTTTCCTCCATCGCTGGTGCCACAGAAGCCTCCTGTTTGGTTCAGCTTCATGGCTTCTATAATTGCAACTATGTTGCTGTGAGCAGAGAGAGGCCCAGCTGGCCTAGGCAGACAGTTTACTCCTGGTGCAACAGAAGCCTGCTGTTTACTCTAGCTCCGTGACTGCCTGCCTCCATCTTTTGTTAATAACAAGTAATAGATTTCTCATTTTGAATGTAACTAAGTGATACTGTCTACCTCTGCAGACTCTACTAATTAATAGAAGTAAATGAAATTCATTAGAAAATGTAAACTGTGAGCAGCTCACTGACTAATAGAAGAAATATTTGAGTCGAGCTTTAGGATTTATCTAACAGTGGCCTACATTAAATAGCTTAAGGGGGGGAAAAAGATGTAGGTGGTATACATTAGGGCTCTCACATAGGAACCCAAGGGAGGAAGACAGGCAGGTCACCAAAGTATGCTAAAATGAGGGACTCCATGCCATCTTGACTTTTGTTTTCACATCTCTGTTCTCTGTGTGTCATCTTGTCCTCTCTGATTCATATTTATGATTGAAAACTGTATCCTGGGCTTGTGCTTTACTGGTTCAGCAACTCAAAACAATGACCTTTTCCATGTACACATTTCCAGTCAGAGACTCTGAGAGGCTTCTGATTTAACCCGCCAAGGCTATTCGCAAAATGAATGCCCTGATCTAAATGGCTGCCCCAGTTGATTATTATGAAGGAGCCAGGGTAAGGAAATAATGGCTATGATTGGGCAGAATCTCCAAAGGTGTTCACTGTAAAACCTTACAAGACATTGCATTTGGAGTTCTGTTCACCAATAAAGTTGCACTTCTACTTAGGATGATTTCTACCTTTTGAAGGTTGGTAGGTCTATTGTCTGAATCATTTCTCTGAATATTATTTTGCTCAATATCTTTTTGTTTAATTCCTGTAACATTATTTATTCTTGATTAGTCATATCCAGAGTCATCCTTTCTACATTCATTGAATTGCTACTTTCTTTTTTAACTTTTTATTGATTTTGAGAGAGAGAGAGAGAGAGAGAGACAAATATCACTGTGAGAACAAAACATTGATTGGTCCCTTCTGGCATTTTTCCATTTGTGCTTGAACCCACGACACAGGCATGTGCCTGAACCAGTATCAAAGTAGCAACATCTCCCCTTCTTCCCTTCCCACCATGACGCCCAGTCAACTGAGCCACACCACCACAACGGAATTGCTACTTTCAAACATCTAACTTGGGAATGAGAATTTTTCCTCTCAGAGTTCCAGAGATTAAAAGATCACCCAGTGTGATTCCTCATTATATGCTTTATCTCAAAGGAAAACAAACAAACAAACAAAAACATCCCGGCCTTCCCATACTTCCCCAAACTTAGATTGTCTACTTTCAGAAGATTCACTGATCATGAAATTGGCATTATTTTAATACCTTGGAGATCCAAAGAGCCCAGCTAAGCTCAGTGAATATTAAAAAAATAAAAATAAAGGTCAATACAAATAAAGGCACAGCACTGTACCTATGCAAATGCACCTTTAGAATTACTTTTCTCACTTGATGCAATATTTTATCATTGAATCCTTCAAGTGAGAGAAAATTATTACCTTGAGTGGTTTATGACTTAAAGTGTACACTTCAGTCAATGAAATATGAGGTACATGTACACTTTCCCATAAGATAAGGAAAATAAAACTACATTGTTTAGTCTCTTCAAGAGATAATGAAAACTTTTTTTCCTATCTCCAACTTGACTTAAAAAATGGAGTGCTATGGAAGTGACACAATGTATTTTTATATGCCTAGGAAATGATCTCACTCCTCATCACCTTTCCTTTCTTTGATTTCTAGAATTTACCCAGTTCCAAGTCAAGTAAAGTGCTATGTTTACTACTGGACAACAGAGCTGTATTGTTAAATCACAAATGTCCTGTTTCTCATTGTGAGACGCACTGTAATACAGAGAGCAGGTTGGCTCTGAGAATGTTTATCATCAAGCCTTCCCAACTCGCTTCTGAGCCATTGGGTACCATCAAAACTCATCCATTTGGTGTCAAATTAATTTATTAATTTCATAATTTATTCTTAAGTGAAGGACTCCTGAAAGATGCTGCTCTCTTAGGCTAATACATAAATATATGGCCACCAAAACAGAAACAATGTAAAACCAACTAGAAACTTTCTGCAAAGAGAGGGAGAGAGAGAGAGAGAGAGAGAGAGAGAGAGAGAGAGAGAGAGAGAGAGAGAGGAGAGAAGTGCTAGGCAATTTACTTTCTGAAATAACAGGACTTAAAAATCTGTGTAACCGCACATGGAATATATTACTTGCATCTGTTTTTAAGACTGGATCACATGGATGGACAGTTTTGCTCACAGCAAATACAGAGAAGTCTTAAGGCAGCAAGAGTATGCTAACTATTCAGGTCCCAGAGAAACGTAGTAATAATTACATATGGGCACTAGTCTTACGAGTGAACAATGTCACTAAAAACAATGTCAATGTCTGTAATTAGCACTTGTTAAATTGAATGTATTTCCACAAACTATTATTTTAATGTGAGCCAAAATGTTATGTATTCATTGGGACTGGCAACCATGACAAGAGGCAGTTTTAAAATAAAAATGGTAGCAAAAGGAAATAAAGATAAAAATGTATTTCTAATTGTATTTACAGGGTTCCAGAACACTAAACAAAGTAAGAGTGGTGAAAAGTGGGAAAATCTCTATTTTAGGTATATATATATGAATACATTGTGAATTTCCTGCAGCACTGAAATTTTAAAATTTGCATTCAGTGTCACTTGCCAGAAGCCGATATTTTATGCATAACCACAGATGGGAGCTGAGAGCTGGGATGTTGTCTTTGGTTTATCATTATTATATATTGATTGGAATGGATGAGTACCTGCCTGCAGACTTTCACAGGAAGAAAAGGGTAAAGGTAATCAGTTTGCCGATCACAGCTCAACTGGATGTAAGGAGAACATCACAGATTATGGAAATATTTGACACATATTCTTTAAAGTTAAATTGGTTACATTTAATTGCAGAATGCTTAAAAATAAAATCTGATACTCTTAAGAAACCAAAGCCTGGAATGTATGTCAGGAGAGTTCACCATCGTGTTGTACTAGCTCTGGAATAATTCCCCTGAAAACCTGTCAAAATGGAGGAAAAAGAGAAAAACGTCCCTGACATTTCGGAAGTAAGATGACTCCCTCTGAATTGTACCCATCTTGGAAATGTATATAGTAACCAAATGCATGTTAATGTTACAGTGTACATTCTACATATTCATTTTACTCCTATAACAGAGGACATGAGGCTTTTTTGGGAAGACTGCTGTGTCTCCGTTTTTTATTTCACTGTTTAGTGTTTCTTATTTATTATCTTACATTTAAACAGCCTCGGTGTAATGGAAAGAAGATTTAAGAACAAAAATAACTGAAAAGAAAGAAAAATAAGACACGGCAAGTGGAGAAGGAAGAGGCATGACTATTATATGGCATTTTCTGCTTTTATATTGTTATTTGAAGGAATTTCGCGAAGTGGCCTAGATTTTGACCTCCACTCCATCAGTTTCATTCACTCCAGTGCTCAGTTTCCTCACGGTGCAGATGCTAAATTCTAAACTTCATACGGGTTCTTTGGAGAATCAAATAAAACCATAAACTCTGATGTGCCATTCAGACTGCATATTAAAAATTATTTCTGAAGCCTTATATGGGGGCGAGGAAAGAGATAGGAGAGAAAAATGCATTTAGAATGAAAACCAGATTAATTGGTAGTGGGGAAAAGGGGTGACATAAGAAGAAAATACTCACACACAATTTATCATCAAACTGCCTTTTCCCCCAGCTGGTTTCTTCTTTCTTCTTCTGGCGAGGGTGAGCATTTACTGGTAGTCTAAATTTCACTTATTTATTCATTGAGAATAGACATGGATAAATGTAACTCTCAAAGAGAGAAGGCAGAGAGGCATGACTGACCTATTTAGGAAGTCCCTATGGTCAAGTGTGTCTACGGAGAGAAAGCAATGGAAAGTTTTGACAGTACTACATACCTCTTAGGTATAAGTTCTTTGGTAAAGCAATGGATTTCTCTTATACACTAATTATTAGCAACCATCACCTAGTTGCTTCCCAAGCTTAAGTTAAATGAACCAACAAGTATCAAGTGTCTTCTTGGTATTACTGGTCAATAAGTGAGAGAGAGAGAAACTAAAGGATATTAAATAGAGCTTTTTTTGAAGAATGTGCATTTTTTAAGGAAAAAAACAAACAAATAGACACACATACAAAGAGACTTCAAGCTCATCATAATGTGGCTTATGTTAGAGGAGTAGCCAGAACCGGAATTGGAGTTCTCAATATCCTAGGCATCTTATCTTAAATAAAACTTGGACTTGGAAGTGAAGGATGGAAAGGGTTTGGAAGACCAGTGGAATGAGTATTTCAGACAAATAGTTGAGTAAACTGTAAAACAAAAACTTTTAGGAACTGCTTATATTTTGTTAGATTAATGGATCTATGGTACAAGTAGTTTTTCTGATTTATACAATGTATTATATTAACAAAGAACTTTAATACATTGCAGAGATGCTAAGTAAATATTTGGTGGATTAAAAGCATAAGATAATTTTACCATGCAAAGTAATATATTTTATAATGATGTCCTTTACAACCCTTAAAACGTAGATGATAGAAATATTAATGGCCTTACAATCAATATTTTGGGCTGAGAAAAAAATATGACTGTGAAGTATATGCTTGAAGATTGAATTTACAACACGCAACCTACCACAAATTATTTGTACAACCTCAATATCCTCATCTGAAAATTATAACTATATAATATCAAATTCTCCTTCTCAGTCATCATTCATACTTCATACATGAAAATCTGGCTCATTGAGAAAAATCATTTGTGAGCTAATCCTATATAATAAAAGCTTAACATGCAAATTGACCAAACAGTGGAATGACCAAGGGAATGACTGGTCACTATGACATGCACTGATCACAAAGGGGCAGACACTCAATTCAGGAGCTGCCCCCAGCCTGCAGGCCTCAGGCCAGCCAAGGTGGGTGTCAGCAGGAGCCCCCAATCACCTCAGCAGTCATCCTGCATAAGGGAGGCAACCAGCAGCGGTGGAGGGGGGATGCGGGCCAGTGAGTGGGTGGTGCCAGGCTGGCCAAGGACAGTGCCAGCAGGGACCCCTGGTCGCTCTACCAGTTGCCCCATTTATCAGCCCTGATCGTCCACCAGGCCTAGGGACCCTACCCGCGCACCGGGCTGCTAGTATTTGAAAAAAAAAGTGTAATGTAATAAAATTATTTAATGCCTACTTTATATCGTCTTTAATTTTTTTCTTTGATTTCTTATTGTTTTAAATTCTTATTATTTTGATCCTATTTGCATTAATTTTCTATTGACTCAAAAACATTTATTTAGCACACACTGTGGATCAAACACTGTACTAGGTACTAAAACTATGGAGATGGAAGGCAGTCCCTTCCTTAAATAAAAATATGATTAAGGTACAAAGATAAGACAACTTTTAGGATCTATTTTACCTAAAGTACTTAGATATTTTACTTGTTATTTAACTTAATTGTTATAAAAATCTGTTATTATCCCATTTATAGAAGAAAAACTGAAACTGTACCTAGTATAGAGGAAAACCCACAAAGGAAAAAAACAACAGTATAGTGACTGCAAGTTGAATTAGAATACAAGCATTCTGACTGGAAAACTCTTAGTCATCCTTAAAGACCTATTTCAAATGCCTCCCCACTCAGTTGTCAACACATTTTATTATGAATCATACTGCTCTGTTAGATGCTGAAAAAAGGTGAAAATACACGGTTCTTGACTTCAGATGCTACTGATCTGTTATTAGAGTCAGATATGAAGGAAATATTAAAATATAATGCAAAGGTTGCTTAAAATCCATGTATTCGTCAGGGATAAAAAAGTCACCATTAATCATTCAAACATGAAAATTTAATGTAAGAAAATAAAAACTTAAAAAAAAGGGAGTCATGGTAAACATTACCCTTCAAAGAACTTCTGTAGAGCATTTCCAACTCTCAGCTTTTAAAAAATTTATTCATTAATTTTTTTTTCGAGAGAAACATAGATTTGTTGTTCTACTTATTTATGCATTCATTGGTTGACTCTTGTATGCACTCTGATCAGAGATGGAACCCACAATTTTGGTGTGTGGGGAAGACGCTCTAACCAATGAGCTACCCTGCCAGGGCCTCCAGCACTCAGCTTCATAAGGGTATGTTTACGTTGCGGAGGCTCCACGCTGACCATCCTGTGGCAGCCACATCTGCTGACTGAGCCCAGTGGTTATAACACTGGGCCATTTAACCCAATGTAGATCAACTTTAATAATCATAAATACCACCAGAGCTCCCTTCCACATTAGCTAAAATCTGTTTTGGATCTGCATCAGTTGGACTTTTTTTTTTCCACCTGTGTTACTTCTTTCCTCTTCATTTCACAGTGAACACGTGATAAATATCTTGCATCCTTAATATGATCTCAGTATCAGTATCTGGAAAACTCCTATCTGGCTAGAAGGCCTGGGGAATTTGAAGTCAGAAAAAATGCCACAAAATATTTCAATAGGTAACACCAAAGTTAACTTTTCTGCCTTTATCTTCACGTTGAAACTATTCTGACAAAAAAGTTATTAATGGCTTTCTTGAGACTGAAACCAGTGAGCTTCTTTCAGTTCTTTCACATTCAGAAATGATAATGCTGACTTTCCTTTTCTCAAAGGAAAAGGTGGTAATGGAGTGCAGGGTTCATGAACTCAGACTAATATCCCAGCATTAGCACCTGAATAACTGAGATTTGGACTATATTACCTAGTCTCTCTAAATCTCTGTTTCCAGACTATAAAATGGTGATAGTCATTATACCTACTGTCCAAGGCTGTTGTGATAACTAATGTCCAGAATAGTGCCTATCACATAATAATCATTATATATGTGCCTAACCATTTTATCCTGTGATATCATTTTATCTATTTCTCCTCCTACCACTCTGACAGTTTCTTCTAAGCCAATTCCTTTTCTCTGTCTTTGTGCCCCAATCACCACCTTGAATCTTAATGTTATTCTCCTTGACTCTTTTTTTGTAGCCAAAAAGAAAACTCTGAAACCATAACAATCATCTTCTCAGATCACAGTGGTATAAAACTAGAAATTTTTGTTCTTATATGTTTATTTCTGGTCTGCAGACACAAGATCTTTTAAAGGAAAGAAACGGGGAGATGCAGGAGACCAGTCATTGTCACTTAGTAGAGAAATGTGCCTGAAGGCTGGTCGACCTTAATTGCCCTGAATAGTGGGGGAGCTATTCACCCATCCTTTAGATGGAGACATTGATAGTTAAAGCAGCCCTCCACCTCTGTTACTGATATGTAAATTCTTCTTGCCTCTTTGTATTGGTATTTCCTGCCCTAAGAATAAGGATATGGTTGTTTTCCCCATTGCCTTAATAAAAGCTTTGAGCAAGACCAGAGAAGTGGGCAATCTTACCCACTAGAGGTAAAGATGCCACACCTGGTCCCCATTATACCAAATTGATTTTCTTCTAGTCTCTCTTCATTTTGTGTGCAGCCTCCTCCAGAACTCGAACCCTGAACAGGAACCCTGAACCACACGGGATGTGTAAGGGGCTCCCACATCTAGACCCCCAAATATTCAAACACAGGCTAATTAGCATGTTATTAAACAATAAATAGGCTACCAATGAGATCAAAGAAGAAATGAAAAACAAAACACAAAAAAAACTTCCTGGAAACAAATGAAAATAAACACATGCTACCTAAAATCTATGTGACACAGCAAAAGCAGCCCTGAGAAGGAAGTTTATAGAACTACAGGCCCACCTCAACAAATAAGAAAATTTTCTAATAAACTATCTAACCCTACACTTTAAAGAATTAGAAAGAGAACAATAAAGTACCAGAGTAAGTAGAAAAAAGGAAATTATAAAGATCAGGGTGGAAATATAGAGACTTAAAATAATCACAAAAAAACTAATGAAACCAAGAGCTGCTTTTTGAAAAAATAAACAAGATTGATGAAACTCTAGCCAGACTCATCAAGAAAGAAAGAGAGAGAACCCAAATAAAATCAGAAATGAAAAAGGTTAAATGACAACTGATACCACAGTAATACGAAGGACTAGAAGCAAATACTATGAGCAACTCTATTCTAACAAGCTGGACAATCTGGATGAAATGGACATATTCCTAAAAAAATACAATCTACCAAATCAGAATCAAGAAGAATCAGAAAACATGAATAGGCTGATAACAATAGACAAATTTGAAGCAGTAATAATAATAATAAATCCCAGTAAACAAAAGCCATGGCTTCATAGGAGAGCTTTACCAAACATTCAAAGAAGAACTAACACCTATACTCCTCAAATCATTCCAAAAAATCAAAGAGGAAGGATCACTTCCAAACTCTTCTTTTATGAGACCAGCATTATCCTAATTCCAAAATCAGAAAAGGCACTACAAAGGAAGAGAATTATAGGCCAATATCCCTGATGAACATAGATGCTAAAATCCTCAACAAAATACTAGCAAATTGGATCCAGAAATATATTAAAAGGATTATACACCATGGTCAAGTGGGATTTATTCCAGGGATGCAAGGCTGGTACAATACTTGCAAATCAATAAATATGATACATCACATAAACAAATTGAAAAACAAAAATCACATGATCATATGAATAGATGCAGAAAAAACACTTGACAAAACCTAATATCCATTTTTGATATAAACTATCACAAAGTAGGAACTGAGGGATCATATCTTAACATAACCAAGGCCATATATGACAAACCAACAGCCATCATCACACTCAATGGGAAAAAACCAAAACCATTTCCCTTAAGAACAGGACCAAGACAGGGATGCCCACTTTCACCACTTTTATTTAATGTAGTGCTGGACATTCTATCCACAGCAATTAGATAAGAAGAAAAAATAAAAAGCCTCCAAATTGGAAAAGAGGATGTAAAACTGTCATTATTCACAGATGACATATTGTACATAGAAAACCCTAAAGACTCTGCCAAAAAATCTAGATTTAAAAATAAATTCAGCAATGTAGTAGGATACAAAATTAATACCCAGAAACCAATGGCATTTTTATAAAACATTAAAGAACTCTCAGAAAAAAAGAACTTAAAAAAATCCCACTTACCATTTCAACAAAAAAATTAAGATACTTAGGAATAAACTCAACCAAGGAGGTAAAAGACCTATATTCAGAAAACTACAGATCATTGAAAAAACAGATAGCCGATATAAGCAAGTGGAAGAATATACTGTGTTCATGAATTGGTAGAATGAACATCATTAAACTGTCATACTACCCAAAGCAATCTATAGATTCAGTGCAATTCCTATTTAAGTAACAATGGCATATTTCACAGATATAGAACCAATAGTCTAAAAATTTATGTGGAATTGAAAAAGACTCTGAATAGCTGCATCAGTCTTGAGAAAGAACAACAAACTTGGGTGGATCACAATACCAGATATCAAGCTATACTACAAAGCCACTGTAACTAAAACAATCTGGTCCTGGCATAAGAACATGCATATGGATCAATGGAACAGAACAGAGAACTCAGAAATCAATCCAAGCCACTATGCTCAATGAATACTTGCCAAAGGAGGCAAGAGCATACAATGGATTAAAGACAATCTTTCCAGTAAGTGGTGTTGGCATAATTGGAAAGGTACATGCACAGAAATAAAACTAGAGTAACTCTGGTTTTACACCATACACAACAATACACTCAAAATGGATAAAATACTTAAATTTATGGTATGAAACCATAAAAATCCTGGAAGAAAATACAGACAGCAAAATATCAGACATCTCATGTAGCAGAATTTTCATGGTTGCAACGCCTAGTGCAAGAAAAAAATGAATGAAAAAATAAACAAATGGGACTTTATCAAATTAAAATGCTTCTGCACAGCAAAATAAATCATCATCAAAATTAAAAGTGAACTTACTATATGGGAGATTTGTCAGTGATACACCTAATAAGGATTTAATTTCCAAAATATATAAAGTACTTATACAACCCAACAAAAGAAAGACAAACAATCTAATTAAAAAATGGGAAGACAACCTAAATAGACACTTCTCCAAAGAGGGCCTACAAATGGCCAAGAAACATGAAAAAATGCATAAAGTCACGGATCATTAAATAAATGCAAACTTAAACGACAATGAGGTATTACCTCACACCTGTTAAAATGGCTAGCATCAACAAATCAACAAATTGCAAGCACTGGCCAAAGTGTGGATCAAAGGGAACTCCAATACACTGCTGGTGGGAATGAAGACTGGTACAACCACTCTAGAAAACAGAATGGAGTTTCATCAAATAATTAAGTGTGGATCTGCCATTTGACCCAATGATCCATATCCTAAACACCAGTCAGAAAGAAAGTATGCATCCTATATTCATAACAGCACAATTTACTATAGTTAAGATCTGGAAACAGCCCAAGCGCCCATCAGTAGATGAGTAGATAAAAAAAGCTGTGGTACATTTACACGATGGAATACTATGCAGCTGTAAAAAAGAAGGATCTCTTAGCCTTTGAGACAACATGGAGGATCCTGGAGAATATTATGCTAAGTGAAAGAAGCCAATAAGAAAGAGACAAATGTCACATTATCTCACTTATATGTGGAATGTAATGAACAAAGCAAACTGACAAAATAGATCTAGAGACAAGGAAGCATGCAACAGACGAGTGATTCTCAGAGGGACAAGGGGAGGAGGAGATTAACACAAGAACTTATATGCATATATACATAATCCATGGACACACTATAATGTGAGGAAGGCCTGGGGAGGGGCAGGAGTTTGGAGAAGGGGGTCAATAGGAGAAAAAAGGGGACATCTGTAATACTTTCAACAATAAAGATAAATTAAAAATAAATAAATAAAAACAACTTGGTCATGAAAAAAAAAAGAGAGAAGATGAGTGCATTGAGCCTTTCTTTAGCACCAAGGGAGTTGTGGCAACCTCGCCCTTATGAAACACCGTTTGTTTTGACCAAGAACCAAATGATGTCCTCTAGACGGTGTAAAATGTATTCTTTACAATACACTTAATGTTGCAAGGGCTTTTTCAGGAGCAATTCTATTCAGAAAAATCAGGAAGCTTTGTTAGGAAAAAGTAATGCAGAAGGTGACTGCACTTGCCTTTCAGCCTGAAACCTCAGTCATTTCTGTACATTTTAGAAACAGGAAAATAATTGGCCAAGTTTTTGAAGAAAATGCCAGCGCTCCCTAAGAGGAGGTTTGCTGAAAGAATTAAGGTGCACTAGAGAGATAAGTGGCGGCTCTTGCAGAACTTTTTGCTCTGACTCATCTGCAACCTTTTGGAAAATTTTATGTGGCAAAAGTACTGCGTTATTATGCTGTACCATGTGGTATCCAGATTTGTCAGCTCACTTGACATATCTTTTATTGAGGGGTACAAGAAGAAACCCCACACTAGCTGAGGAAAGTTTTTCTACTTACATCCCACACAGAGATTTAAAAATATACTCCTAGAATTTGGCATTTGCAGGAACATGTTTGACTTTGGTAGTCTGAAAGAAGACAGCTTTTTTATCCTGTGTTAAGAATCTGTAACCGCAACACATCACCACTAGAGGGCCAGTGGAGCTCACGTTAACGTGTAAGTGGTGATGGAAGGAGAACAGAATACACACTTGTGTTTACTTTGCAAATTCTTCCTTTACAGCGTTAACTGGTTTGTTATTTAAAAATATTTTAAGAATTTTTTGCCTTGCCTTTTGTTTATTGTTTTGCAATTTCATAAACGTAATGCTTATTTTTTAATGCACTGAGTCAGGTCCAAATTAGAATTTTTTCTTTCCATAGAGAAAACATTATTGCATTGGAAGACTATTCCATCCCAACCCTATAATTTTTCCAGATAGTTATTTAAATTATTTTACAATGGTTGTTATAATGGCACTTGATGTGTGAAGTTGAGCAGGAAAAATGTAAAAACCTGTTCAGTGTAACAGAGATTGGGGAAAGGTATCATACTCCTTTCATTGAAAGGAATAGAGACATTTCCATGGGATGAAAATGCCTTGTAATGAACTTCTTGTGGCATGAGCAGAACTTAAACTTTACAGAGGTGAACATAAACATAAGAAAAATGTCTACTTAAAACAATCAGTAGCAAAAGTTCTTATCCATTTGTTACTATGCTAATTCTAGTTAATAATGATCTACTTTGAAAAACATAAGACAATGGAGTTTTTGTTTTTATGGAATAATTCATATTAATATCATATAGAGATGAGATGAATGTTGGATCATTTTCTAATGTAAATAAAATCAGTGTTTTTAGTATTAGGAAATATTCATCTTTACTCAGTGTAATAAGTATGTCAGAGATGAGCATGAAATAAAAGATACAGATTATTTTCCAGATTGTATCAAATTTTCTTTGTTTTATTTTTAACTGAATACCTGAGCAATGTAAAGTAATTATTACTTGACAGTCTGATAGACTGATTTGAAAGCACATTTAAAGTGAATAAATGAATAAATAAAGAAGTGCCTTCTGCTATATATTTTTCTTTATAGTTATTCTTTGATTTCTGGAAGAATTAATCAATTATATACGATCCTACCATCCTTATACCTATCATCTAATCTAATAAAAGAATAATATGCTAATTGCATCACTCTACTATATCCCAAGCCATGCCCACTAGCCAGTCAGAGCAACTATATGCAAATTAATACAACCAAGATGGCCAGAAGCCATGGAGCTAGAGCAAACAGGAGGCTTGGTTGCCCTTGAGATGGAGGATGCTAAGCTTCCCGCCTGTCTTGGCTGACTGTGACCTCCACTCAAGGCAACAAAGTTTCAATTATAGAAGATAAATAAATCCCAGATACCTGCTTCCAGCCAGCCTGCAAACAGTCATCAGCCTCTCACCCAAGCTGGCCAGAAACCTCAGCAGTGACCCCCATCCTGAAGGGACGTGGCCAGCCTACAAACAGCCATCAGCCCCTCACCCAGATTGGCCAGGCACCCCAGCAGGAACCCCAACCCTGAAGGGTCTGTGCCCAGCCTGCAAACAGCCATCAGCCACTCACCCAGGCTGGCCAGGCACCCCAGCAAGACCCCCTTCCCTGAAGGGGATTTGGCCAACCTGAAAATGGCCCTCAGCCCCTCACAAAGGCTGGCCAGGCACCCCAGCAATGACCCCCACACTGAAGGGGGTGTGGCAAGTCTGAAAACAGCCCTCAGCCTCTCACCCAAGCTGGCCAGGAATCACAGGGAATCCCACCCTGATCTGGGATACCCTTCAAGACAAACCAGCTGGCCCCCAGTCATGCACCAGGCCTCTATCCTATAT
This sequence comes from Murina feae, assembly GCA_004026665.1. Classification (NCBI taxonomy): domain Eukaryota; kingdom Metazoa; phylum Chordata; class Mammalia; order Chiroptera; family Vespertilionidae; genus Murina; species Murina feae. Next base: position 27,100 of record PVJC01007212.1, on the reverse strand, counting down.
AATAAAAGGATAATTTGTAAATTGACACTAACAGCAGAATGACTGAGGATAACTGGTCACTATGACACACACTGACCACATGGGGGGAGATGCTCAATGCACTCCCACAGGGCAAGCTCTGCTCAGCCACAAGCCAGGCTGATGGTTGCCAGTACAACAGTGATGGTGGGAGCCTCTCCTGCTTCATTAGCAGTGCTAAGGATGTCCGACTGCAGCTTAGGCCTGCTCCCCGCTGGCAAGTGGACATCCCCCAAGGGTTCCCAGGCTGCCAGAGGGATATCTGGCTATCAGCTTAGGCCCAATCCACTGGGGAGCGGGCCTAAGCCAGCAGGCGGACATCCCCCAAGGGGTCTCAGACTGCGAGAGGGCACAGACCGGGCTGAGGGATCCCCCTGAGTGCACAAATTTTTGTGCACCAGAACTCTAGTTTCAATATAATTGCCACATTGCATAAAGTAATTTGTTTCTATGATGCTTTCTCCTCTGCACCCATGAGCTTCTAAGAGAGAAGACAGTTTATTATTAATCTCTAAGTCTCCATGACCATTGATGGTGTGGCCCTTAATGTAGTAAAATTAATTAGTATTTGTTTAGTGATGGTAAATTTTATACAAATGCTATCAACTTTATTTTTCCCCCAGTCTCCTTGAAGGATGCCTGTTTCAAGTCACCTAGAAATTCACTTTCTCAGACGAAGAACAGGCCATTTATCTATTGTAGGCTAGTGATATGAACCCCTGTAATAGCATGTCAGGGCTGCTCTCCGTTAAGCCGCCAGCATGTCCTTTTCGCTGTCTTTCTTCACCCTACTTACTAAAGAAGCTTAAAGGGCATTTACTCAGGCACTTCCACTTATGCATAGATAGTTACTAATCTTATCAGTACAAAATGCAAAGCACTGTTTATTTATAATGATCTATGATGTAGAATGTGCTCTGTGTCTGACAGAACATGTTCTGATCTTTTCTTCACAACTGAGTAGCAATATCAATGTTAATAAGAGCTGACACTGAACAGTTATTGTGTGTCAGGAGCTCCTGAGCACCCTTCATGCATGCTTTAACTCACTTAATTTTTTGCTAATTTGGAGCAAATGTGCATTTCTTATCTGTACACTTGAGATGTGTCTATGTCATTGGCTGGAGTTAATGATGTACTGAATATAGAGAACCTGTCACAAGTTATAAAGCACAAGTCACAAGATTTCCTTCTGAAAAGTTTTCCTCCTCTTTTTCCATTAACAAAACTCTTCTTGTTTAATAATAGTCATGATTCCAACATTCACTGCTTCTACCACTGCCTAAGCCAGTACATTGAGCCAGGAGCTGCCAGGTGTTTTATGTAACATTTGTCATTTCCTTCTTGCAATAAACACATGTGGTTGCTGTATTTTCTCTATTTAATAGATCTTATAAATAATCAAGTAGCTTTTATAAGCCATTCAACACAATTTGAATCAAAATGGCCACTTAAATTTAGTTCATAAACATTAATTTTGTATATACATTTTAATAAATGCTAATTATAATAATGATTTATGAGAGTTTGAATATTGGCTTTAGTGTGGTGTGTAAAATAATTTGTACTGAAATGAGGATAAAAATGCATAGGGCTTGTTCAATTTTGGTTATCTTAGAGTGTTGAGATTCTTTTGTAAAATGTAATTTGGATATTTGAAAGTCCAGTAGTAACTGTGGGCTGCATATATAGCCAGAAAAAAATTAAGGATTCTGTTCTCAAAACTCAGATGGTTCAAATCTCAGTTCTGTCATGTAATAATCCACTAGCAATGAACAAATAATTAAACTCATTCTGTCTCAACTGCCTTATTTTAAAATAAAAAATAATAACTATATAGGTTTTAAAATTAAATTTTTATTTTGAACATTGACATGCAGTTGTAAGAAATAACACAGAGAGATCCTACATACTCTTTGCTCAGTGTCCTCCAATAATAGCATCTTGAAAAACATAGTGCATACCCTGGCCTGTTTGCTCAGTGGATAGAGCATCGGCTTGTGGACTGAAGGATTCCAGGTTTGATTCCAGTCAAGGGCACATTCCCAGGTTATGGACTTGATCCCCAGTGTGGGAAATGCAGGAGGCACCTGAGCAATGATTCTCTCTCACATTGATGTTTCTATCTCTCTCTCCCTCTCCCTTCATGCCCTGGAGGAGGGGGGGGTCCCCTCAGTCTGGCCTGGCCCCTCCCACAGTCTGGGAGCCCTCAGGGGTGGGAGGCGACCTGGTGATCAGGGAAAGGCAACGCCCCATCACACCTCTGCTACTGCCACTGCCAGCAGTGCAAGCCTCAGCCAGCCCTGGGTGGCTGGAGGGCTGAGGGGACTGGAGGAATCCGGAGGCAGGCATACAGCACACCTATCACCCAGGCGGGGCTGAGGAGACTGAGCATCACCATCCTCTGGCTGTGGGTGCTGCCATCTTTAAGAGCAGGCAGTCAATTAGCATATTCCCTCCTTATAGGCTGTGGGAGCCGCCATCTTTGTAACTATGTGAGGGTCAATTAGCATATTACCTCTTTATTAGATAAGATATTGCACTATTACAACCAGGTTATTGATATTGATGAAGTCAAGATGCAGAACATTTTATCAGGATCTTTCATGTTATGCATTTATAGCCACATTCATTTCCTTCTCACATTCACATCTCCTTTAATACCTATCAATCACAACTCTCATGTTCATTTCTGTAATTTTGTCATTTCAAGAATACCAATAAAATTATACAATATGTAATAGGTGTTTTTATTCCACTCAGCGTAATTTTGGGAAGATTAATTAGGTTATTGATTATCAATAGCTTGTTCCCTTTTGTTACTTAGTAGTATTCTGTACTATAGAGACACTTCAGCTTAACTATTTGTCCACTGAAAGATACCTGCACTGTTTATAGTTCAGGCCTATCCTATATAATAAAAGACTAATATGCAAATTGACCGAATGGTGGAACTACTGGTCACTATGATGTGCACTGACAACCAGGGGGCAGATGCTTAATGCAGGTCAGTGCACTCCCACAGCAGGAGGGCCACTCAGCCAGAAGCCATGAACCAGACTCACAGCTGGCAAGCACAGTGGCAGAGGCGGGAGCTTCTCCTGCCTCCACAGCAGTCGGACATCCCCTGAGAGCTCCCAGATTGCAAGAGGGCGCAGGCCAGGCTGAGGGACTCCCCCTCCAAGTGCACAAATTTTGTGCACCAGGCCTCTAGTTACAAATAAAGCTGCTGTAAACATTTGTATGCAGGATTTTTCTATGAATATAAATTTTCATTTATCTAGAATAAGGGCCTGGAATGAAATTACCAAACTGCTTTCCACAGCAACTGTTATATTTCCACCAGAAATATGTAACTTAGTTTTTTTTTGCACCTTCGTCAGCATTTAATGTCATTGTTGTTACTTGTTTAATCATTGTGATAGGTGTGTGGTAGTATTTCATGGTGGTTTTAATTTTCATTCCCCTGATGGTTAATGATATTGAAAATCTTTTTATGTGTTAATTTGCCATTTGTGTATATTATTTGATGGACTGTCTCTTTATATCTTTGCCTGTTTCCTAATTGAATGTTTTTTCACTATTGAGTTTTGAGAGCTCTTTGTATTTTTAGATACTAGTCTTTTGCCATATATATGGTGTGCAAGTATTTTCTCCAACTCTAACTCATCTTTTCACACTCTTAAATGTTTCACAAAGCAAAAGTTTCAAATTGTGGTAAGGTCCAATTTTATAAATTACTAGAGGCCCAGTGCATGAAAATTCATGCACTGGAGGGGGTGGTCCCTCAGCCCAGCCTGCCACCTCTCACAGTCTGGGAGCCCTTAAGGACACGAAGTGATTTAGCGATCAGGGGAAGGCAATGCCCCCAATCACATCTTTGTTTCTGCCACTGCTGGCAGTGCAAGCCTCAGCTGGCCCTGGTTACCTGAGCCTCAGGCGGCCCTGAGTGGCTGGGCAGCCAACATCTAAGGCTTGTCTATTCCTTGGGCCCACCTTGGGCAGCTGGGCAGCTCATATTTGAGACTTGCCTGTGCCTCAGACATTGGCTGGGCAGTCACCATTCGAGGCTTGCCTGCACCATAGGCTGGTCCTAGGTGGCTGGGGAGCTGAGGGCAGGTCAGGCTGCACCATGTGCCTGCCGCTCCCACCCACCAACTGGGCTGTAAGGACTGGGGGAGGGCTGAGGGAACTAGGCATTGCCATTTCTGTGATGGTGTGAAGGTCAATTTGCATATTACCTCTTTATTATGTAGGATTCTTTTAGGAATCATGTTTTTGGTGTTAGCTTTAATTACTGTTTGCCTTGTCCTAGATTGAAAAGGATTTATTTACAATTTTTTTTGTAGGTTTACATTTTATATTACCATATTTTCTGGCATATAAGACAATTGGGCATATAAAACGACCCTCAACTTTTGAGAAGATTTTCCTGGGTTAAAAAGTCTGGACAGAGACCGTATGCAGCACAAAAAGGAGCTGACCAGAGACACTTGTGGTCTCCGTCTGGTTCCACTGAAATGAATGGAGTGCAGCCGTTTTTGAGCTCCCCCCACTGTATGTGGCGACCACAGATTTTCCAGTCCGGCTCAGAAGTTTCAGCACTTGCCCTATAAGATGACACCCAATGTATAAGACAACCCTCGACTTTTGAGAAGATTTTCCTGGGTTAAAAATCCATCTTATAATGCTAGAAAATATGATACTTAATTTCATAATCGATTTTGAGACTCACATATTTTTCCCCCTTAACATTTCCTCTTTGACTCATGCACTATTTAGAAATGTTTTGTTTACTTTCAAAGAATTTATATATTTTCCTATTTTCTTTCTGTCATTAATTTCAATTTGATGCCTTTGTTTGGAGGACACCGTAAGACTTCATTTTTTGTTTGTTTATTGAGGATCCTAGAGGACAAAACTACCTTACTGTATATAATAGGTATATTGGAAGGGGGATAAGAAATAGAAGGAAAATTATAATCAAAAGGGGGAAAATTAGCATAAATAATTAAATTTAACCTCTGCTTTTCTCATATTTATTTATCCATGGTATGTTCTCATAATCATATCTTGCCTAGGATATATAGATATATTCATGTCTTTCTCAAGCAGGTTTTCCTGAAATGTTCTTCCTTTAAAATCCCAAAAATATTTATCTCAGTTTAGGACCTTTGATGTCAAACTGCAGAAAATTTCCTTCAAATGGTGAAAGAAATTTTAATTTCAACTTCTATGTTTACTTGTTTACTACATTCCCATTCCAAGAAATTTAGTTATATTTGAAACTTTACAGCCTTAAGACTTGTGAGAGATGTTCTTTTTTTATTTGTTCCACATCTGTCTCTACTATTCCTCCCCCAGACCTCCAGTTTAGAAAGAGTAAATTAATTGGCTCAGTTATGTTTAAGTTATGAGACAGCAAAAAATATTTTTTCCTCCTCTTAAAAAATTGCTCCAAGCTTTATTTGTCCTGATTTAGCTCAAAAGTAGATTTAAACTTCACACTTAACAGTATTTTAAGAGGAAAGAAAAATCAAGTCAATTTTTTAAAAACATCTTATACAATCTAAGGTTTAAAAAATAATAAATATTTTGCTCTAAATTTATGTTGTCCAAATATGTTATGCCTATATTAATGTAAAAGTATAGGTGCACAAGGAGAATATTATAATTTTGTCTACTTTAATTAAATGAAGTTATCATTGATTACCTGCTTTCAAGTGTCCAGAAACCAGGGGGAAATAGAGGCTCGATTTTGTCCCTACTATTAAGACTCTAATATTGGCATACAAGATTATTGTAGTGCAAGGCAGGGGTATAAACAGAATTTTATGGGAGTTTGTAGAAACATATCCTAGTAAGTCTGAAATTCTACCACAACCATCCTCTTCCAAACAGCCATCATTTGATGTATGGACCAAAGAAATAGTCTCTGACTCATCACTCAGATTTTATCCCTATTCTCCTTTACTCCAGTCTTTCCAAATGTCCCAAATGATTTGTATTTAAAGGTAAATCCAATCATAGCATTACCTTGCTTAAAAAATTCTAATTGTTCTCATATTTTGACCACCATGAATAGTGCTGCAATAGAGGTGCATATATCTTTGCAAATAATTGCTTTCAAATTTTTGAGTGATAGCCCTAACCAGTTTGGCTCAGTGGATAGAGCATTGGCCTGCCGACTGAAAGGTCCCAGGTTCGATTCTGGTCAAGGGCATGTACCTTGGTTTTGGGCACATCCCCAGTAGAAGGTGTGTAGGAGGTAGCTAATTGAAGTTTCTCTCTCATTGATGTTTCTAACTATCTCTCTCCCTTCCTCTCTGTAAAAAATGAATAAAATATATTTTTTTAAAAAATTAGGGGAGTATATACCCAGAAGAGGAATTGTTGAGTCTTATGGGTAACAACTGAAATGTCCTTCAACAGATGATTGGATAAAGAAGATATGGTACATATAGACAATGGAATACTACTCAGTCCTAAGAAAAAATGAAATATGCTATTTATGATACATGGATAAATCTTGAGAATATCATGCTAAGTGAAATAAATCAGAAAAAAATTAAGAGCCATATGATTTTACTCATAAGTGGGATATAAAACTGAGAGCAACAAATAAAGAAGAAAAACAAACAAAGGAAAACTCATAGACACAGATAACAGTATGGTAATTAAGAGAGGGAAGGGGTTGGAGAGTAGTGAAGAGTAAAGGGGGTTAGGATTATTTTATTCAAAATAAAAGATGAAATTTAGTGATGAAAATAAAACACGTGTGCTTTTGATTAACTCAAAGTGTATCAATTTAAGGTGATCTTACAAAATATCGTAAGTTAGGGGATAAAAATAACATTCAGAGCTTCTATTTGCCAGACTGTGCCAAGGGTGGTATACATAGGATCAGACAGTATCTTGGAATGGTAATGCTTTGCTCTTCCTTATTGTCTTGTATAAAACCTTTCCTTTATTCTGTCAGAAACATCCACATAGCCTGGCAAAGAAGTAGAATTATAATAGGAATGAAAAGACGAAGAGTCAATTTTTCACATCTAAAATAGGCTTTTGAGAAGCAAAAGGGATGGCTAGAGGAAAGAACATCAATTTTACAGCATGATGATGCCACTGGAAGACGATGAGTGGGAAGATGCACTTACTCCTTACTGTGGGAGATGTTGACTGGGGCTAGGGAGCTGGGGATTGGAATGAGCATCAGGAGTGAGGCATGATCTTAAGAGAAGGTCAGAGCAGGGGATGAGAGGCAGAGTAGCAAAATTAACATTAATGACTGCTTGACACTGTGGTTGGCTGTGCTAGCAAACTTAGTGGAAGTAAGCCAGTGTCTGCAGATGATTTGTTACCGACTAAGGAACTAGTGTGTTATTCAACAATGTATAGTAAGCCAGATTTTGAATTCTATTAAGGATAAATTATTTGGGTTATTGGACTCTTCGTGCTTTCTCTCTGGATGTGGTTTTTTACTGAAAGTTGCCTTGGGGAATGTCCACCATATGGATACCTCGTTATATCTTGAGACTTTTTGAAGTCTCTTTTAACGGCCCCATATAGACTATCTACTACTTTTCCAATAGCCGAGGACACTGAAAAGCTTCCAGAATTAGTGATTTGGGTCCTTGTGGCAGAGAACTGCTGTGGGTGTAGAAGATAATGCCTGTAGCATGTACACTTGACTTGGAGTGTATAATATTAAAACCCACCTCTAATAAACACCCATAATCTGATATCCAGGTAGAACTCTAGGATTTGTTATTTTGAATAGCTCTATGATTTTAGACAAATCATTTTAACTTTCTGAATCACAGTTTTCTTATTTATAAAATGTAGATAATATCTATCATCAGAGATATTATGAATAAATGAAATGCCTTTTGTGAAATAAATGACATATAACAGGTTCTTAATAAACTAATATTTCTATCACAAAAAATTAACAACTGGTTCCTATTATCTCAAAAAATGACCCTGTTCAAAGACTAATTAATAGCTGGTGCCATACTTTTCTACTACTATTGTTAAAACATTTAGATTGAATTAATTCATTCTTTCATTCATCAGACATTTATTATCATTGTGTGATAGACATTGTGATAAGTACTTGGGACACAATGGAATAAAGTCAAATATGATCCTAATTCTGTGGTCCTTGCAGTATAGCAGGATAACAGAAATTAAAGAGTGAATTAATTGCCATTTACTTACAATGTAAGAAGTGTTGCAAAATAGTTAGATAAGACTTTCATCTTTCAACCGGGACCTCTTGGAGCATTTCTGCTTGGAAGCTGGACTTCCCTGTAGGAAATCTGAGATTCTCAGACCACAGAAAAAGAAAAAAAAGCACCCAGCTGAACCTAAGCTCCCACCTGTCTCCAGCAAGGTAGCAGATTTCACTAAAGCCATCTCTACCATGCAGACCAGACCACGTTAACTGGACATGTATTCCCGATAATGTCCTTTGGCATCAACCTATCCATCAGGCCTACTCAAACTCCTCCTCAAAACACTGATCTATGATGAAATGGTGGTAGTAGCTATTCCACTGAGAACTGAACTATGTGTTCTGTAACAATATATAAAGGACATATTTTAAATTCTATTAAAAATAAGTGTCCAGCCTGGCTAGTATGGCTCAGTGGTTGAGCGTCAACCTATGAACCAGGAGGTTACTGTTAGATTCCTGATCAGGGCACATGCCCAGTGGGGGGCATGTAAGAGGCATCTGATAGATGATTCTCTCTCATCATTAATGTTTCTATATCTCTCTCCCTCTTCTTTCCTCTCTTTTATTCATTCTAATAAAAGAGTAATATGCAAATTAACCATCACTCTGAGACACCTAAGCCATGCCCCAGCCAATCAGAGCAGCTGTATGCAAATTAACCCAGCCAAGATGGAGGCCGGCAGCCATGGAGCTAGATCAGAAGGCTTCTGTTGCAACTGCCTGCCTAAGCTGGCTAGGCTTCTGCTCATGGCAACAATGTTTCAATTATAGAAGCCACAGAGCTGAAGCAAACAGGAGGCTTCATTACCTGCCTAGTCCTCCACTCAAGGTAACAAAGTTTCAAGTACACAAGACAAATAAACCCCAGAAACCTGATTCCAGCCAGCCTCACTGGGACTTTGGGTCAATGGGAGCTGTGAGCAGCCTGAAAATAGCCCTAAGCCCCTCACCCAGGCTGGTCAGGTACCCCAGTAGAGACCCAAACCCTGAAGGGACTGTGTGCAGCCAGAAAATTGCCCTCAACCCCTCACCCAAGTTGGCAAGGTACTCCAGTAGGGACCGAACACTGAAGGGGCTGTGGGCAGCCTGAAAATGGCCCTCAGCTCCTCACTCAGGCTGGCCACACCCCCATAGGGTGAGGGTTCCCACTGCGAGGCTTGGCCAGCCTGCAAACAGCCATCAGCCCCTCACCCAGGCTGGCCAGGCATGCCAGAAGGTGGACATCCCCCTAGGGGTCCCATACTTCGAGAGGGCACAGGCCCGGCTGTGCATTGAGCCCCTAGTGTGTGTGTGTGTGTGTGTGTGTGTGTGTGTGTGTGTGTGTATATATATCTCCAGCTTATTTAATTTTTAATATCTTTATTGTTGAAAGTGTTAGGTCTCATGTATAGACAAAAGAAGAAAAATAAATACATAAACAATCAAGACAATTTACATGAGTGAGAAATTTGATTTATTGAGAACAGCTGAATAATCTGTGTCAGACCAGGGCCACTGTTTTAACTTTTTTGAGATGAGTGGAACAACCCTGTTAAATGTTCAGTTTCCTATCAACTATATTTCTGGCAGAGGTCACTTTTAAGTAAATACTGTCAAACAGAGAGTTTGTGAAGCAGGCGTGTTTATACAGGACAGTTTTCTTTCACTGGCTCTGTGCAGGGTTTGAACTGCTGACTTCAGATAACACTCTTGTTGACAAGCTGAAGAAGAAACATATTGTCACATGAAAAAAGTGTCAATAGCTTCACAATCTAACATCAGGCAACGAAATGCTAATCTTCATAATTTGGTTCACTAGGTTCTCTTTTTATCACAGGGCTTCGTGTTCTGACAGTGTGACTCATTTTTAGGTTATGTAGAGGGATGCTCAGCATAGTGACAAAGAAGCAGGGACATCAGGACCCAGGAGGGCTTAACTGGTGATCTAGCTCTGCTACTTACCAGCTGGGTGGCTTGGGAAAGTTACTACAACTCTTTTATCTGTGCACTTCTCAATTGTAAAGAGGGAACAATGGTACCTATCTCAGAGATAGCGGTCAAGCGAATTATTCTGCATGTACGTCTATATTGAAAGAAAGTCAGGTAATATTTTTTGTCCCAATATCTCAAAGATAGTTCGCATTTAATCATGTGCATAATATGTTAGCAGTGCTTTCAGAAAGTCATTCTAAAATATAATAAATTACATTTAATAAATAGCAATTTTGTAATAACCCCTTTGCATCTGAATGTTCATCTTGATTGATGGCTTTGCTTACTTTTGAATTGTAGGAATGTCTGTTAAAGTGAGGAAAATGAATTTTGCTTTTGAAAATAAAGAACCTCAGTTTTTCCAAAGCTATTCAGCAATTTAAAAATCTATGTCAATATTCACTAAGCAAAGTAAGAAGAGTCAAATGTTCATTGTACTTCATTGAGATACTTTAAAATCAAGTTCACAGAATTACAGCTGGTTTGTAAAGATTTGTGCATTAAGATTTTTATTATAGATTTTGAGTTCTAAGGGGCAGCAAAATTGACAGCATGGAGAAGTATTATTTCATTATTATTTCTAGAAAAACATTTAGCTTCTTCTATCTAATAAAAGAGTAATATGCAAATTAGGCATCACTCCATCACAAAGATGGCCACCCCCATGGCTACAAGATGGTGGCACCTAGTCCGGGTCAACCCCACCACTGAAGTGGTCAGGCCTGTTAGCCAGGCAGGTTGTGGGGGAGGCAGGGGACATGAGGGGCAGAACAGGCAATCAGAGGAGGCTGGGAGTCCCCTGCCCAGGCCAGAGGCCTTCAGCAGAAGCCTCAGGCATGGGCAAGGGCAGAGCTGGTGATTGGAGGGGGCAGGGGCAGAGCCAGGGATCGGACGGGTATGAGGGTGACCGACCCAGGCATAAGGCCTGGGCCAGGGGCCTCAGGCCTGGACAGGGGAAAGGCTGGAGATCACAGGGGCCTGGGCTCTGCAGAGCCAGCAATTGGAGGGGCAGGGGAGGAGCCTGTGATTGCAGAGGCCTGGGCACCGGTGGAGCTGGCAAAGCAGGGGTTTGGGGGTCCCCTGCCCAGGCCTGTAGCCTTGGCCAGAGGCTGCAGTGGGGCAAGAGCAGAGCCGGCGATGGCAGGGAGCAGGATCAGAGGCAGTGATCACAGAGGCCTGGTCTCTGTGAAGCCGATGATCAGAAGGGCTTGGGGTCTCCTGCCCAGGCAGTAGCATAATATGCAAATTAACCCTCACTCCTCACAAAGATGGTGGCAGCCAGGGAGCTTTAGAGAGGCACGAGGCTTACATTGTCTCGACGATGGAGGAAGGCAACATTCCCACCTGCCCTGCAGGTCCTGAGCTCTGTGCAAGGCAACAAACTTTCAGTTACAGAAGGTAAATAAACCCAAGATAACTGCTTCCAGCCTGCGGCCATGGCCAGCCTGATAATGGCCCTCAACCCCTCACCCAGGCTGGCCAGGCACCCCAGTATAGACCCTCACTCTAAAGGGGCTGTGTGGCTAGCCTGAAAACAGCCCTCAGCCCCTCAACCAGGCTGGCCACACTCTCATGGGGTGAGGGTCCCCCCTGGGGGGTTTGACCACCCTACAAATAGCTGTCAGCCCCTCACTCAGGCTGACTAGACACCCCAGTGGGAACCCCCATCCTGAAGGGGCTTGTGACCAGCCTGCAAACAGCCATCAGCCCCTCACCCAGGCTGGTCAGGCACCCTAGCAGGACACCCTTCAGGGTAAACCAGCCAACCCCTACCTGTGCACCAAGCCTCTGTCCTATGCAATAAAAAGTTAATATGCAAATTAACCCTAATAGCAGAACAACTGGGAATGACTGGTAACTATGATACACACTGACCACCAGGGGGCAGACACTCAATGCAGGAGCTGCCCCCTGGTAGTCAGTGGCCTCCCGCAGGGGGTGCTCTGCTCATCTACAAGCCAGGTGACAGCTGCCAGCACTGGGGTGGTGATAGGAGCTGCCCCTGGTGGTCAGTACACTCCCACAAGGGGAGCTCTGCTCAGCCACAGGCCAGGCTGACAGCTGCCAGTACAGTGGTGGTGCTGGGAGCCTGTCCCACCTCCTCAACAGTGCTAAGGATGTCTGACTGCAGCTTAGGCCTGCTCCCCACTGGCAACTGGACATCTCTCAAGGGCTCCTGGGCTTCCAGAGTGATGTCTGATGGCCAGCTTAGGTCCTATCCCCCAGGGAACAGGCCTAAGCCAGCAGGTGGACATCCCCCGAGGGGTCCCAGACTGCAAGAGGACATAGGCCGGGTGCAGGACCACCCCCTGCCTAAGTGCACAAATTTTTGTGCACCAGGCCTCTAATGTATGTATAAGACACATAAGATTAACTATTTGGCTTATGCTAATCCTAATGTGTAATGATGTAATAAGGCTTAAAAGCATTGAAGTTAGTTACACAGTTTATTTTCTAAAGTACTGTACTTGTGATATAAGATCTGTGGTAAAGTTCACTGTGATTTGACTGAAAGATAATGATTTTACCAGTCCTGGGTAAAGACGACTTTTTAAAAAACAATTCAATTATTTGTAGACAATTTTTGTTATTCTTTGAAGATAAAGTGTCTGGTATTGATATTAATACTTTTTTCTTGTCCCTCAGAAATAGAAACATAGCTATTACATCAAATAATACATTTGATAGTAACAAAGGATAAGCCTGTGTCATATTTAGGTAAACTTTATATAAGCAATCAATAACAGAGTGTTATTAAAAATTGAAGGTAAGGATGATTATTGGACATTATAGTTTGTTCTTTTGAGAAGAGGAAAAAGGATAAGTTAATCATAAGACTTTTAATTATACTATGTTAATATTAAAGAAAAGAGAAAAAAATTACAGGTGTTAAAAATACACTAGATTTTGAGACAGCAAGATGGTGGCATAAGGTAAACACCGTAAATGCAGCTGTGAACAACTATTTCAGAATAACCACGAAAAGAAAACATGGACACCACTCACACCTACAGGAAGGCTGGCTGAGTGAAAATTCTACAACTAGAAAGAAACTGAGACTCAGAGGAGTGGCGGAAGCAAAGTACAGAGGTACGGAGGCACGCACATGGGGCTCGGGGAGAGGGCTGGCGCCGGAGGACGCGGTTCTTTTTCAAACTGGAGAGAGCCACAAGCTCCCAGCGGCTCTAAACTCCAGTTCCAGGCGAGTTTCTGAGGACCCAGATGCACACCCAGAGAAGGGGGACTGACTGGCACTGGGAGGGAATTCAAAGCGGGTTTCTCTCAGTGTTGCTTGCAGCAATTACCGTGGGACACAGAGACCCAGTGTCTCTTAGCGGAGGGCTGAGAAGCGGCCATAGTTATTTGCTCTGCCCTGCAAACTCCCCAAGGCCCCGGCTCTCCCAAGCTGAGTCAGAGGCTTTTGCATATAAAAGGCTGAGTAGCTAAGGCAAAGGCTAAATCAACACCTCCTTAACGATACAAGAGCCAGCCTCACCCAGTGGCCAGAGTGGGACCATCCTAAATAAAACTCAGATCCACAAGGAACACATTCGGGACAGACACAGTGAGCACCAAAAGCCCCACTGAAACAACCCTTGCCCCATAAGGGTGTCTCCAGCACAGAAGTTCTCCCACTGTAGACACTGCTGACTCTCATAACCAAGTGGCTTAGAGGTTAATTCCCCTCAGTGATCACCTAACTCAGAAAGGGAAGCAGCCAAAATGCAGAGACAAGGAAACAGGTCACAAATGACAGAAATGGAGGAAAGAAAATGACAGGATATAGAGTTCAAAACCACAGTTATTAGGTTTTTCAAGAATTTTCTAGAGACTGCCGATAAATTTAGCGAGACCCTTGAGCATATGAAAAAGGACTAGCTAGAAATTAAGCATATACTGACTGAAATAAAGAATAATATACAGAGATCCTACAGCAGACTAGAGGATCCCAAGAATCAAGTCAAAGATATGAAATATGAAGAGGCAAAACCCACCCAGCTGGAAAAGCCAAAAGAAAAAAGAAGAAAAAAGAAAAAGGATCAAAAAGTGTGAAGATAGTCTAAGGAGTCTCTGGGACAACTTCAAGCGTACCAACATCAGAATTATAGGGGTGCCAAAAGAAGAGAAAGAACAAGATATTGAAAACCTATTTGAAGAAATAATGACAGAAAACTTCCCCCACCTGGTGAAAGAAATAGATTTCCAAGTCCAGGAAGCACAGAGAACCCCAAACAAAAGGAACCGAAGGAGGACCACACCAAGACATATCATAATTAAAATGCCAAGAGCAAAAGACAAGGAGAGAATCTTAAAAGCAGCAAGAGAAATGCAGTTAGTTACCTATAAAGGGGCACCCATATGACTGTCAGCTGATTTCTCAACAGAAACTTTGCAGGCCAGAAATCCAGGGAGTGGCAAGAAATATTCAAAGTGATGAACACCAAGAACCTACAGCCAAAATTACCCAGCAAAGCTATCATTCAGAATTGAGGGTCGGATAAAAAGCTTCATAGACAAGAAAAAGCTAAAGGAGTTCATCACCACCCAACCAGTATTATATGAAATGCTGAAAGGTATCCTTTGAGAAGAGGAAGAATAAAAAGGAAAGTAAAAATTATGAACAACAAATACATATCTATCAACAAGTGAACCTAAAAATCAAGTGAATAAAAAATCTGATGAACAGAATAAACTGGTGAACAGAATAGAATCAGAGGCATAGAAAGGGAGTGGACTGACAATTTTCGGGGGTTAAGGGTGTTGGGGGTGCATGAAGAGAATGGACAATAATCATACACCTATGGATGAGGACAGTAGGGGGCCAAGGACAGAAGGTGGGGTGGGAACTGGGAGGAGGGGAGCTATGGGGGGGAAATGAGGAACAACTGTAATAATCTGAACAATAAAGATAAATTTAAAAAAATACACTAGATTTTCTGATAAAGTTTATAAAATGATCAAATCTGTTTTTAAAAGGCTTATTAATATTTGTCTTTAACAGGGCACTCTGCCATTTAACAGTTAAATCATTCTAGGAATATTTATATTAAAACTTTCACTCATTTTGCATATTTATTGTGTTATGTTCATTGGATTTCTATGTTCCTTGTGCAGGAGGGGTTAAATGGACAGAGTTCCAAAAGTTTGAGTTAGAAGTAATTTAGGGGCTAAAGCTGGAACAAAATGTTGCTTGGAACATTAGGAAAAGAGTCTTGATTATAAGCTGACTATTTCTGATCTGGGTATCAAGTTCAATTCCTGTGATGAAACAAATGGTTTTTCCCTCTTGACACATGCTCCTTCCTTCTCATTTTGTTTCAACTCCCAAGAGTGTATTGTATTTGTGAACAATCTGATGGGGGAAAAATTTTATACAACATTACTTGCAGTTCCTTAGTTGCTCAATGATCTGATAGAAACCATTTGTCAGAGAAGAAAATAATTTCCAAGTAATATTGGTTTCACTCAAAATTCCCAATTTCTTTGATGGTGTAAATATTCAAAAGAAGCAAGAAAAAAAGCAACTATACATGGCAGATACTAAATGTGTAATCTGATGTGGGGATTTTCTTCTACCCCATATTTCTTCCTGAACATAAAATATTATCAAAATTAAGAACAGAGAATATTAGTCTTCTGTCCTAAAACTATTAATATTTGTATATACACAGCTAAGTATAAATTTAAAATCAATAATATAATCTCTTATGGCTCAAGTAATAGAAAAAATCAATCAATGAACAATATTGAGTATCTTCTCTTTGTAAAATACTGTAATTTGGTTAACAAAGTATGATAACCTTAAAAGAAAACATTCCCCACCCCTCAAAAAACATGAATCTATTTAAGGAGAAAACCAGACATAAATACATGCAGAATTTAAAAAATAATATAATAGGCAAAACATACATGGCACACAGTAGTGCATCATTGAATCAACAATTACTCTGATCCCAGTGAGTAGCCCCCAAACTCCTGAGTATTTCTGTCAGGTCTAAATGTTTAACCCTGTCTAGAGATCAAAACTAAATGCCTCTGTCACATTCCCATATGTAATGGTCCATACAAGAGACCTCTGCCAGGCTGACGTGACTTAGTGGTTGAGTATCAACCTATGAACCAGGAAGGTCCCAGTAAAATGCCTGGGTTGTGACTGGCTCCCCAGGGTGGGGGTGTGGCATCCAGGAGGCAGCCAATCAATGATTCTCTCTCATCATTGATGTTTGTATCTCTTTCCCTCTCACTTCCTCTCTAAAATTAATAAAAATATATTTTAAAAAATAACAACAACAACAAAAAAGAGAGATCCTCGCTGTCTTAGTCCATTTTAGCCCATACTCCAATGTACTTCTGATCTGAACTCAGGGTCCCAGAAACAGCAAGGAAGTCCTATTAAGACCCTCCTACTAGTGTGTTTTTGAACTCTAAATTCATAATCAGTGAACTTCTTTAATTTCTTAGTCTTTTCTCTGTTCCCTTCACATCTATGTTTTTATTGAAACTGAACCGTCTCTTGAGGAAACTGCTTCTCTTCAAATAGAATCAAAGTTGTTATTTTTCTATCTCAGATCCTGTTCCTCAGAGCCAAGCAGGGAAGTGGGGCACCTCCTTGCCCCACATCCAGATTTTCCAAACATGACCACCTCTTCCTTCTGCAAGTGCCTTGCTCATCTGAGGCATGTGTTACCAGGTTATTTCACCACTCCTTGACTCTTGGCTTTAACCACTCTTTTCTCATGAAACCCTCCATTCATTCAAAGTTTCAGCTCTGGCTTATTTGCTCAGAGTCCTCTGATAATTATTTCCTGTTCTCACCAAAACTTACAATCAGTTGCCATGTTTCTTTACTTTCTTCTTTGTTCAGTGGAGACTTTCTAATCCATAATAATGTGATAGTGGCAATGCTTATGCTTATTGAGTACTTCCTGAGTGCCAGGCTGTTCAAACAGTTTTACCTGCTTTACACTGACTTCACCACAACCTTCTGAGATACAGTCTATTGTCATTCCCATCACACAAATGAGGAAACCCAAGGGTACTTGTTTACATCACTTTCCCCACTCCCCTCCCCCCTTAAATGATCCTCAGTTCCCTTACCTGACTCCCTATCTCCAGACTTTGGAGTAACCCAGCCCTAAGTCTTTGCCTCATTGCATTTAAACGGGGCTAGAATAGATAACACAACTATTCAGACCGATTTTACTTAAAATTCATGTTCTCAAGCCCTAGCCAGTTTGGCTCAGTGGATAGAGCGTCGGCCTGCCGACTGAAGGGTTCCAGGTTCGATTCTGGTTAAGGGCACATGCCTGGGTTGTGGACTTGATCCCCAGTAGGGGGTGTGCAGAAGGCAGCTGATCAATGATTCTCTCTCATCCTTGATGTTTCCATCTCTCTCCCCCCTCTCCCTTCCGCTCTGAGATAAATAAATAAATATATTTTTCAAAAGTCATCTTCTCAAGTGGGTACTCAGGACTGCTAACCAGCCTATCATGTGTTTCTGAAGGGCTCACTTCCACTCTTCAGGGTACCTATTCTATCTCCAGCACCCTCTTGTCCTCTTGCCTGATATGTTCACTTCAAACATTTAGAAGTAAGATGTCATCCAGAAGGGAAACTTCCTTCTTCTCATACATCTAAATCTGGATACATACCTATCCCTGAGGCCTTCTAACCTACACTGATGGACCCTTTATTCTTCCTATCAAAGGTGGAGGTTGGGCCCTGCACTGCGGAGATGAATCCCAGACCCTCTCAACTTCTCAAAGATTTTAATTTCTTCTCTCCCTGGAATAATCAACATTTTATCAAACCTAAAATGTCATTAAATTATAGGCTGCAACATTATTTTATGTTCATTTTGCTTAATTGTGAGAAAATATACATAACCTAAAATTTACCACTTGGCCATTTTTAAGCGTACAGTTTAGTGGCATTAAGTACATTCACATGGTTGTGCAGTCAACACCACCCTCATCTTAAAACTCTCCTTATGTTTCCAAATAAAACAATAGTCCCTCATTCTCCCCTCCCTCTAGCTCTAGCAACCACCATTCTGTTTTCTGTCTCTATGACTTTGACTATTCTAAGGACCTCACATAAATGAAATCATACAAGATTTATTATTTTTTGATTGATTTATTTCTCTTAGTATAATGTCTTCTAGGTTCACCCACATCAAATTTCCTTCCTTTTTAAGACTAAATGATAGTCCATTGCACGTAAGTACCATATTTGGTTTATTCATTTATCTGTTGATGGACATAAGTTGATTCCACTTTTGATTTTTGTAAATAATGCTGCTATGAATATGGGTGTACAAATATCTATTCAAATCTCTGCTTTCAATTATTTGAGGATCATACCCAGAAATGAAATTGCTAGACTATAAAGTAACTCTGTTTAATTCTTTGAGGAACCACTATATTACTTTCCATAGCTGCTGCACCATTTTACATATCCACTAGCAACACACAGGGGTCCTAATTTCTTTACACCCTTGCCAACACTTGTTATTCTCTTCTTTTGTTATAATGAAAATCATGTACATTTTAAAAATAAATAATATATTCTAAGAAATATCATATATTGGACAAGAAAGCTAATCAGAAACCTTCAGATGCTGGGATAGCACAGGCCTTAATCTCCAGTGCAAATATGGGTGAGGACACTAGCCCACCAGGCAGAAAGGGATATCAATGGAATGGGTCAATCTCAACCTTGACACAGAATGAAAAATAAGGGAAAACAAAAACACGAGCCCAGGAATTGAGCACAGGCCAGTCCTCAAGCAGGTTACCAGTCTGAATTCCTGCTGCCAGTGAGATTCTAAGACCTCCAGTGGAAAACTTAACCTAAGGAGGATTTTTGTGAATACTGGCTGAAGATGACTCATAATGTGAATGCAAATTGCTCATACTTCCAATCAAGTCATTAAAATGTGATAAAACCGGTATCTTAACATTAAAGAAATATGTTTCTATTTTGTAAATCATTACCAACTAATATAAAACATGTTTAAACTCCATCTTAAAAAAAAATTTAGAGCCTCAATTCCCTGCCACAAACCATTTCTTTGTTCACTTTATTTGACACTTCCCGCCCCCAAGTAGTATGTATAAGGCTGTATTTGCTTTTTCCATCACTATTCACTATTTTTTCACTTTTGTTTTCCTAATAGCAGACAGAATATCTAAATGCATTACCATTATAAGACGCCCACAATAAAGAGGATATAGTTCAAGTACCTTCCAATACCACCTTCTCTTCTTGGAGGTTTGCCTCCTTCCAGTTTCTCTTCTATACATTTACATGGTATATTTTGGGGGAATTTTTAAATTTAACTGAAATACAGTGTATGCATTTGGACAACTGTCTATGTCAATGCATTTACATCCTTCACAGTGTTTTTACTGACTTTCTAGTACCATAAGTCATCACTTAGCATTGTCAATAGGTTCTGCAACTTTAAGTAAAGTGATGTGTAACAAAACCAATTTTTATCATAAGCAAATTGCTATCTATAAGAGTTAAGTTCCATGTGGCACTGGTTTGATTCTCTGTCAAGGCACATGCCCAGGTTGCAGGCTTGATCCTGTGTAGTGGCATGCAGCAGGCAGCCGATCAATGATTCTCTCTCATCATTAATGTTTCTATCTCTCTCTCCCTCTCCCTTCCTCTCTGAAAACTATATATATATATATATATATTTTTTTTTTTTTAAAGAAAAATTAAGTTCTTATGGCATCTCATCAACATTAAAACAAAATGACTTTATTTGAGAACCTGCTCCATTTTGTGGCATAGATGAACACTTCCGTTACTAGGAGAAATTTGTCATTTCTAATTTTCATGATTTCCATGCTGCCAAGAATAGATTCCTAGGAGTAGAATTTCAGGCTCTAATGGGTATATGTGTTTTACATTTGACAGACTTCAGTAAATGGCTCTACAGAAACCAAACCAAACCAAACCAAACAAAACAACAACAACAAAAAAGAACTTCCATGATTACACTTCAAAAGAGATTTCAGTAGACAACTGGTCTTTTCATCTTACCAATACTCCTGTTGTTAGCACTTCAAGTTGCCAGATCCACAAGCACTATTCTATCCTCCTTTTACCTGATGCCTGTGATATCTTTATTGCAACCAACCACTTCCTTCTTCACAAACAAGTTGGCCTGGATTTCTCTAAGTACATGGAGGAAACCCAGCAAGCTGTTTCCAGAATTCCTTAATTTCACTAGCCAGGATTGTGTTTCATGGTCATTTTAGTTTCAAGGGAGTCTGGGAAACTGAGCAGTAGGATTTCCATGCTGGTGTACATGAATCATAATTGCTGTCCTTCTATAGCTTTACTTAAATGAGTGTTAAATTCTTAAAGATAACAGAAATTATTTTACCAAGAAAGAGCTATTAATGAGATATCTTATTATCTAATCTAATAAAACAGTAATATGCAAATTAACCCTTACTCCGTCACACCTAAGCTAAACCCCTCAGCCAAGCCACACTCACCATCCAATCAGAGCAACAATATGGAAATTAACCCAGCCAAGATGGGGGTCAGCAGCCATGGAGCTAGAGCAAACAGGAGGCCAGTGATGGAGGAAACTGCCTGCCTAGGCCAGCTGTGGCCTCTGCTCAAGGCAACAAAGTTTCAATTATAGAAGATAAATAAACCTCAGAAACCTGCTTCCAGCCAACCACACTGGGATCTTGGGTCAATGAGAGCTGTGGCCAGCCTGCAAACAGCCCTCAGCCCCTCACCTAGGCTGGCCAGGCACCCCAGCAGGAACCCAAACCCTGAAAGGGATGTGGCCAGACTGAAAACTGCCCTCAGCTCCTCTCCCAGGCTGCCCACATCCCCATGGGGTGAGGGTCCCCACTAGGGGGCTTGGCCAGCCACAAACAGCCATCAGCCCCTCACCCAGGCTGGCCAGGCATACCAGCAGTTGGACATCCCCCGAGGGGTCCAAGACTATGAGCGTGCACAGGCAGGGCTGTGTTACCCCCCTTGGTATTATCAGGGGCCCGGTGCACAAAAATTTGTGCACTAGGGTGGTGGGGTTCCTCAGCCCAGCCTGCCCCCTCTCACATATTGGGAGCCCTCAGGGGGTGTCCTACTCATGGTTTTGGCTCACTTGCTGCTCTCCTTAGGGAGCAGGCCTAAGCCACAGTCTGGCCTCCCTTTGTGGGAGAGGACCAGGCTAATCAGGGAAAGCCATCAGCCCCATCACCCCACTGCTGCAGCCACTGCCAGTCACCACAGCCACTAAGGTGTTTTCATCAACACGGACTCCAGTCCCTTCACCATGAAGAAATGACAACTTTCTTTAGGCATTTTCAAGACGTGTCTTTCATAGGATATGACATTTCTTTCTTCCTTTCTTTCTTTCTTTCTTTCTTTCTTTCTTTCTTTCTTTCTTTCTTTCTTTCTTATCCTCACCTGAGGATATGTTTCCATTGATTTTTAGAGAATGTGGAAGGGAAGGAAAAAATAGAGAGAAACATCAAAGTGAGAGGAACTTTGATTGGTTGCCTCCTGCATATGCCCTGCCCTGGGCCCCAACCAGGGAGGAGCCTGCAATCCAGTACATGCCCTTGGTCATAACTGAACCCAGACCCTGCAGTCAGCAGGCTGAGGTATTATGCACTGAGCCAAACTGGCTAGGGAAGGATATGACATTTCTTAGCCCTCCAGCAGTGGACTTCATTTTTTCCCCCAGGAGTGTGGTGGAAAAACCCTAGATCCTTTTTTTGGATTCTTATTACCCAAGTTACTAAGAATATTACCAGTGGCATACAGGGAGCTTAGCCAATGAGCAGTAAGAAAAGGTGTTTCCTCTGTAGTTCACTCTGATCACCAGCTCCACCCCTGACACTCAAATCCCAGCTCCACCCCTGCCCAGGTCTGTAACCTCTGCCTGAGGCTACAGGCTTGGGCAGAAGACCCCCAAACCTCTCTGATTGACAGCTTCACAGAGCCCAGGCCTCTGCTATCACCAGCTCTGATTCTGCTCCCTGCCATCGCCAGCTCTGCCCTTGCCCCACTGGCAGCCTCTGGCCAAATCTGCAGGCCTGGGCAGAGGACCCCCAGACCCCTGCTTTGCTGGCTCCACTGGTTCCCAGACCCTTGTGATTGCAGGCTCTTCCCCTGCCTCTCTGATTGCTGGCTTTGCAGAGCTCATGCCCCTGCGATCTCTGGCCTTTCCTCTGCCCAGGCCTGAGGCCTCTGGCCCAGGCCTTATCCCTAGGTAGGGAACCCTCATACTCCTCTGATCAAAGGCTCTGCCCCTGCCCATGCCTGAGGCCTCTGGCGAAGGCCTCTGACCTGGGCAGGTACCCCCAACACCCTCTGATTGCCTGTTCTACCCCTTGGGTCCCCCACCTCCCCCACCTCCTGCCTGGCTAACAAGCCTGACCACTTCAGTGGCAGGGCTGACCCGGACTGGGTGCTGCCATCTTATGGCTATGGGGGTGGCCATCTTGCGGCCATGGAAGTGGCCATATTTGTCACAGAGTGACACCTAATTTGCATATTCCTCTTTCATTAGATAGGACTAGAGGCCAGTGCACAAAATTTGTGCATGAGTGGGGTCCCAAGGCCTGGCCAGCCATCAGGGCTGATAGGGGGCTAGGCCGACCAGGGCCAGGCTGGAGAGAAGGCAACGGTCACTGGTTCAGGAGTGGACAGACACCAGACACTGTTACTACCATTATCAGTGCTTATAACTCACCTCCCCCTCTCCTCCTTTCCTCACCACTGCATCACCACTGTGGCAGGTGGATGGTGAGCCAATTGGGGCCTGCCAGCCAGGGGGAAGGATGGGGCATGGAAGATTGGTTACTGGTCCTTTAGAGGGAGCTGGCCCTCAGCACTCCTGGGAAAGGAGCCACATCCACTGCCACCCATGCCCATTTCACCATCCCAGCCCAGGGCCCAAAGGCCCAGTGGGGTGGGGAGAAGAGGCAACAGTCACCGGATCGTGCACAGAAGAAACAGATGCTGATCGTGCACAGAAAAAATGGATACTGATGCCGCTATCATCAGCACTCTGCCACCGAGAGATTCCCCACCTCACCCTCTCCTCCTTCCCTCGCTGCCACACCACCACCACAGTGGGCGGGCAGTGGGCCAATTGGGGCCTGCCAGCTGCGGGGAGGGATGGGGTATGGGAGGTTGGCTGCTGGTCCCAAGGAAGGAGCTGGCTCTCAGCCCGCCCCCTGGAAAGGGGCCACATCCACTGCCACCCACCCAGGGTTCCCTATCCCAGCCTGGGGCCTGTGAGCCAGCAGAGGGAAGATGGGAGGTTGTCCGGCGGGAGGGAGGGACCATGGGAGGTTGGCTGGCAGGCTAGGGGAGGTTGACTGTGGGAAGCACACTGACCACCAGGGAGCATCTCCTGCATTGAGCATCTGCCCCTGGTGGTCAGTGTACATTATAGTGACTGGTGGTTCTGGTCATTCCAATCATTCAGTTGTTCTGGTTGCTTAGGCTTTTATAAATAGAGATTAACAGAAGAAAAGAATATGAAACTGCTACATGGCATAAAATTATGCATGAGGGTATAAAAATTAGACTTGATATCAGAAAGTCTGGTTTTCTCTTAGTTCTATCAGTTAGCTATGTGATCGTGAATAAGTCAGTAAGCTTCTGATTTTCTCACATGTTAAATGAGGTTCATCGTAATCACCTTAAACACTCCTCAGAGGTGCTGCAAGAATAAAAATGAAATAATAGATGTGGAAGTCACTCTCAAACAACAAAGTATCATATAGGTTGGTTTTACATATCTAATCTAATAGAAGAGAAACATGCAAATTAACCATACCTCTGCTACCCCACACCAGCCAATCAGAATCAGATATGCAAATTAACCCAATTAAGATGGCAGCAGCCACAGAGCTGGAGCGAGCAGGAGGCTTGCATTGCTCCCAGCAATGGAGGAAGCCAAGCTTCCCACCTGTCTGTAGGCCTTGAACTCCATTCAAGGCAACAAAGTTTCAATTATAGAAGATAAATAAATCCCAGATATCTGCTTCCAGTCCGCATGGCCTCCACTCAAGGAGAGCCTGGGAACCTGTGTTGCCAGGGGCAACCCAGGCTTCCAGGACCTGGGCTCCACTCAAGGCTACAAAGTTTCAATTATAGAAATTAAATAAATCCTAGATACCTGTTTCTAACCCCGTGGACATGGCCAGCCTGAAGATGGCCCTCAGCCTCTCACCCAGGCTGGCAAGACACCCCAGTAGGGCCCCCCATCCTGATGGGGCTGTGGCCAGCCTCAAAACAGCCCTCAGCCCCTCACTCAGGCTTGCCAAACCCTCATTGAGTGAGTGTCCCCACTGGGGGGCTTGAC
The DNA here is from genome assembly GCA_004026665.1 of Murina feae. NCBI lineage: Eukaryota > Metazoa > Chordata > Mammalia > Chiroptera > Vespertilionidae > Murina > Murina feae. The sequence goes on along the minus strand of PVJC01007212.1, from coordinate 2,510 downwards.
CAGTCTGTAATCAGCCATCAGCCACTCACTCAGGCTGGCCAGGCACCCCAGTGGGGACCCCATTTTGATCCAGGACACACTTCATGGAAAACCACCCATGCACCAGGCCTCTATCCTCTTATATAATAAAAGGGTAATATGCAAGTTGACCCTAACAGCAGAATGACTGGGAATGACTGGTCACTATGACATACAATGACCACCAGAGGCCAGATGCTCAATGCAGGAGCTTCCCCCTGGTGGTCAGTGCACTCCCACAGGGGGAGCTCTGCTCAGCCACAAGCCAGGCTGACGGCTGCCAGCACAGCGGTTGTGGCAGGAGCTTCTCCTGCCTCCTCATCAGTGCTAAGGATGTCCGACTTCAGCTTAGGTCTGCTCACTGTTGGCAAGTGGACATTACCTGAGTGCTCCTGGGCTGCCAGAGTGATGTCTGACTGCCATCTTAGGCCCAATACCCTGGGGAGCCGGCCTAAGCCAGCAGGTGAACATCCCTCAAGAGGTCCCAGACTATGAGAGGGCACAGGCCTGGCTGAAGGACCTCCACCCCAGCAAGCACACAAATTTTTGTGCACTGGGCCTTTAGTATGTAATAAAGTTAATGTGTATTAACTTTACTTTGTTGATGGAGAATGCAAGTATATTAAATAAGCCAAAACAAGTGTCTTTCTATCTAGCACACTTATTTCCTGAGCCATCTCCCTGGCATGCCCCTCAAGTCTATATTTCCTCTGAAATGAAGAAAATATATGTCTATTTGTTCTTTGTAAATATTGATGCCATTATTACCTTCCATATCCACACCTTTATTTTTGGCTATACAATTTAAGTAAAGAAATGAGAAAAAGACAACAGGTAGGAACCTTTAACTTCCCATTTATTTATATTTTATTGTGTGTGTGTGGGAGGGGAAAGCTCCTTAAAATAAAAATTTTAAAAAAGTCATTTCTGGCGTTACAGAATAAGAAGAAAAGCCCACCATGGTTTGTGGCACCAGCGAAAAACTAGAGAAGGGACAACAACAACAAGAACATAGAAAGAAAATAGAAGTATTGTCTGCTCTCCTTCATGGTGAGTTATAGGGAGGCAGGACTTCCTCTTAGTATGTCACAGTAGCAGGAGCCCAGGCTTTCCATGCAACTGCAGTCCAAAGTTCTTTGAAACTTTTGTGCAAACAATTTCATGGTTTAGCAAATTACTGCTTTTGTATGTGGCGAACATGTTTCCATTTTGAAAGAGTTTCTAGAATATGTTAAAAGGTCACTTGCAGAGTGGAAGTATAAAGGTGGAGTTGGAAGGGATCTCAATCAGAGGTACGAATCTTGAAAAGCATGCAGAGAAAGCAGGTCAAGTGCAGAGGGCTTGATTATTTACTGGGTTCAAAGCCCATCCACAGGAACTCAGATGGAGGTCTTAGAGGAGCCCTTGAAACAAATTCTGTCTGCTGCAGGATCTTGGAGACTTCTGATAAAAATCAAGTGAGTTCCAGGGATGATGGTTCCTGCTATATGATCTTAAATGAGACAAGATCCAGATGCTGAAAGAAATAGGTGAAGAAATCAAGTTGCATCTAAAGAAAAAATAAGCATTATTCTAGCTAGTGAATGTGCCTCACACAAATTCAACAGATCCAACATACAGAGACAAAACATGAGTTTCAGGGCCGTAGTCTTTTAACCCTCCAAGGCAGGCACAAGAAGTTATCTAAACTAATAAAAGCGGAATAGTAAAATTAACCATTTCTTCGGGACGCCCAACAGCCAATCAGAGCGGCTGTATGCAAATTAGCCCAGCCAACATGGCGGCCGCCACTCACGGACCTGAGTAAACGTTTAGGCAGCGTCCCTTGCAGCAGGAGCGAAAGGGAAACTGTTTTCGGCCCTTGGCGGGCAGGCTCCGAAACATGTTTCAATAATGTAACAATCATAGAATCCTCGGGAGCTGAAGGGAACAGCAGACCTAACCTGAGTCTAAAAGTATAACATTGTTGCAGTATTGACTCCGCGAGGTGAGGCAGAGAGGAGGCTTTGTTACATGTCTAGGCCGGCTTAAAGGAACAGTGTATCAATTATAGGAGATAAACCCCAGAACCTGTGTCCAGCCAGCCTTGCTGGGACGTTGGGTCAATGGGAGCTGTGGGCAGCCTTAAAGCTCCTCACCCAGGCTGGTCAGGCACGCCAGCAGGTGGACGTCCCCCGAGGGGTCCCAGACTGCGAGAGGGCACAGGCCGGGCTGAGGGACCTCCCGAGTGCACAGAGCGGCTGCAGGATGGGACAGGACCCGAGAGTGGGAAAGAGGCGGCAGAGTTGGAGGGCACCGGGAAGCGGGTAAGAGGCGGCAGGGGGTTGGCGGCCTGCTTGGTGGGCTTCCCAGGCCCTTTGCGGGGCACTGGGGAGCGGGTAAGAGGTGGCAGGGGGTCGGCGGCCTGCTTGGCAGCTGTCCAGGCCCTTTGCAGGGCATCGGGGGGTGGGAAAGAGGCAGCAGGGGGTCAGTGGCCTGCTTGGTGGGCTTCC
>PVJC01007211.1:0-52306 GCA_004026665.1 Murina feae | reverse complement strand
AGCTGATCAATGTTGCTGTTTCCTTCTCACCAATGTTTCCATCTCTCTCTCCTTTTCCTCTCTCTTTAAAATCAATAAAACCCTATTTTTTAAAAAAAGAACAGATACGGGTTTTGGGGGACCAGCTCCCGTGGGACTGTGGCAGACTCTGTTGGATCCAGACATGTCCCAGAATAAATGCAACTGCTTTCTGTGAATTACGTTATCAAAACTCTAGTTGTATTTTACTGAAGCAGTCCTTCCTTGAAATCAGGAAAGTGGTTTAATTTGCTGCCAACAAAAGAGTAAGGGGTCTTTTCCCTCTGAAACTTTGCCTAATGTCCTAGAATGAACGAATGCCACTTCGATTTATATTTACATAAAATTTGTGTATTTAACTGTAGCGTTTTCTTGGAAGTCTTATTTAGATGGCTGCCGTTGGATTCTCTGTATATAATTCCAGCGCTCGTCATATTTATAATAGAATATGTCCGACTCAAGAATAGGAGCTGTCCTTCCTGTCCTTGAATTCCCCCCCACCACCCAGAGCCTGGCGCCTGATGGGAATACAGTAAACATCTGCTGGGTAAATGAATAAAGGACCTGAGCTCCTAACACTGAAATAACCACACAGGAGGAAGGAGTTTGATGCTGTGAGCCTCGGGAAATGCCAGGATTATACCCTCGAGGGGGTGCTGACTGGACTTCTCTTTTTGTTGTTAAATAGATATTTAATAATTTAAGAAGCCAGCCCTCCCACGGTTGGGGCTCAGCTGAGCCGAGGACAGTTAGCCTGCTCCTGAGGAGCGGACATTCCCCCCTGGCTGTGACTGACCCTGGGGATCCTCGATGGCCCCGGGCCCAGCCACACTGCCAGCTCAGCTCCTGCCTGGAATCTTCAGTCAGAGAGAGGCCCAGAAGCCGGTTACCACAAAAGTTCACTAAAGCAAATAGATGGAGGTTCACTCCTCTTCCTCTCTTCTCTCCCTTTGTTTCTATTTTTCTGCCACTCTTCTCTCTCTTTCACCCTCCCCCAGTCCTTCTCCTAGCCCAGCCCTCTGCCCTCCAGCATGTCAGTCAAGCTCCCCAGCCCTAACTGGTCAGCTCGCCAGGCTTTGCAGAGCTGCTAAGAGGCATCCACCTGAACTGCTGCCGTGTGGGCCAGAACCTGGTTTGGCTGATGCTGACTTAGGATTGGGGGTGGGTGTCATGTCAGCTTCTGGGTCTGAAGGTGGGGAACCCCTGCATGCCATTCTGGGTGTGAGAGAGATAGTCATGGGGAGCCCCCCCGACCCCACCCCCCGGTCTCTATTATCCCTAACCCCACTCAGATCATAGATTGCACACGGTTTCCCTGTCTCCTTGTTCATCATTCTTTCCTCCCTCCCCAGAGCTCCTCCAAGACAGGCAGTTTGTTTTCCCTTCCTGTGTGATCAGGCTAGCACAGGCCTGCACCAGCAGGAGCTGAATCAGTGTCCGTACATTCAGCCAGAACACAGCTATGGGGTAGCCACTGTGTCGGGCGCCAAGCCTTGAGGAGATAGAGGTGAGCAAAACAGATTTCCCTGGGCTCAAGGAGCCTGCAAGACAGACTTTAACTTAGTACAGGTGTGAAGCAAAACATAAATGAGAAATGCAGACACGAGGGTCAAGGCACACAAGGGGAGACCTGACCTAGATGAAGGGTCAGAAGAAACTTTAAGGAGAAAAATCTTATACCGCCAGGATGATTCCTAAAGGATGAATAGGATTTAGGGGAAAGAGTGGGGGTGAGGGAGAGAGGTCAAGAGAGACAATTCTAGCAGAGGGAATATTTGCTGAATAGGTGGGTTGGTGAAGCTGGCATTGAAGTCTAAGCTCACTGGCACGGTGGTACAGAACATTCTGACTGGCACAAGAAAACAGATGGATGAAGGACAGGTGTCTTGATACTGTGCATGGAGTAGGGTAGTGGGAGTTATCTCTTCACTGGCCCCGTCACAGCCTGTGGGCCTGGGTTGCCAAAAGGCTATGCTCTAATCACAAACGCTTCCAGGAAGGGTGTGGAATAGATGCATCAACCCTGTTTGCCAGAGCTGGGGGACTCTGGGCTTCAGCGAAAACCCCTTGGCTCCATGCCATTGCCCATTGCCCTGTCCACCTCGGGAACCTAACCTAGGACTCTTCTCCCCACACAGATGAGCGAGAAGTTGTTCAGAAGAAGACCTTCACAAAATGGGTGAACTCGCACCTGGCCCGAAAGTCCTGTCGCATCATCGACCTCTACAAGGACCTGCGGGATGGACAGATGCTCATCAAGCTGCTGGAGGTGCTCTCTGGAGAGATGCTGGTAATGCTCCTTGCTCTGCCGGGGGCCTATGGCTGGAGCCATCCCCCTTCAGGAAAGATGTGGTCTGGGGGCATCTCCAGTTCTCCTGGCCTTCCAGGTTTCTCCCTGTTCTTTTGGGAGGTTTTCATACTTAATGATGTGAGGTGTCCCCGTGGCTGGCTAGGTTCTCTGACCTGTTTTCAGAATTTCTTGCCTCCTCTGGCCTCTGCCAGCCTTCATGCTTCTCTAGGAAGCCGTGTGGAACTCTTAACTTTCTCCACTTGGGATCTGGGCATCTGTGGCTGGTCTGCAATGGCCACCCTCAACCTCCGTGCGCAGAGGGAGATACGTGGACTGATGGCTTCCCAGTACCCGGCTGGAGAATTGTGCGTTCTTCTTGGAACCAAGGGGAAGTGTGGGAGATGCTGTCTCGTGTGTTCCATCGCTCTTATGCATGGACGTTTATTACAGGCCCTCTCGGTTGTAACCCACCAGCAGTAACATTGCCCCTGAAGGAGAACCAGATTTAGGTCCATGGTTTTCTCAGTTACTTTCATGGTGACCTTGGGCCAATCAGGCAAGACCTTCTTTGCTTGGTTTCCCTCGAGTGTAAAACTAGGGAAATAACACCTGTGCCTGATGAAGCGATCTAAGATCCTTGGGGTCTGGTGAAAAGGTGCCACATTCTTCTGTTGCCTTTTCAACTCCAAGCTAAGTTCTGCCTGCTAGTGAGAATTATCCCAGGGAACCCTTCAGATGATGAGGTTACCCATCAATGGTGGTCCCCTTGAATTTTGGCTGGGGCCATTGGGTTGTGGGGAGGGGGTTGGATGGTGGAATAGACCCATTCTCAGTCACCAAACTGAAAGCCACTCTTATCACCAACTGGCAGTAAACAGTCCTTACCACTGTGCTTGGTGCATGCTAAGTGCCCAACTACCGCTTACTTACTGGGTTTGAATACCATTTGTCGCCCACCCAGAAGGCTTTGTTTAGTCCCAGGCTCAGTCCTGATGCAGGCTGATTGCAGGGTGCTTGAGGGAGGGAACCTCTGAACTTCGCTGGGAGAATGGGGTTTGGAAAGTGTCAAGGCGTGAGGGTGGGAGTTGGAGTTGAGCCAGGAGGGTGGAAGGTGGCTGCTGAGATAGGAGCTGGTCCAGGCCGCAGCCACCTCTGCGGTCACTATGAGGTCCCTCCATGCCCACGGGGCCACTGCTGTCCCCCAGCCAAAGCCCACGAAGGGGAAGATGCGCATCCACTGCCTGGAGAACGTGGACAAGGCCCTGCAGTTCCTCAAGGAGCAGCGCGTGCACCTGGAGAACATGGGCTCCCACGACATCGTGGATGGCAACCACCGCCTGGTCCTGGGCCTCATCTGGACCATCATCCTGCGCTTCCAGGTGGGCTCCCAGAGGGCAGAGGGAGTGGAGGCAGCCTCTCTGAGCCAGGCAGGTCTGGGGATCTTATAAAATGATGAACACAGTGGGAGTGTGTGTGTGTGCACACTCTGGGGAGGCTAGAGACCTGTCCTGCGGGAAAGTGCTGGTGGGAAGGAGTGACCCTCCTGGGCATCGTCAAACTATTGCAGCTCCGGGCAGGCTGTCCGTCCGCAGCGTGGTCCTGCAAGGGAGGAGGGAGAACTTAGTGGCTGGGCTGAGGTCTGTCTGGAAGATCAGCTTTTTGTCTCCTTCCCCCTATATGTGTAACCTTACGGGGTTTGTACATAGTTTGATTCAGAAACGGCAAAAACAGTACAGAAGATCTGCTTTTATGGGTTTCAATCAGAAACTTCTCTCTTCCCACCCTGAACTTCAAGGTTTGTTATTTATAAGGAAATGTAGAAAGCTCGAGGGAAGGAAGCGGGGCCGTCCGCCTGCCGGTTTGGGGTTTGGGGACAGAAAGAGCCTCGTCAGAGGAGGGAAGGGAGGGAAGAGGAAGGCAGAGCACACAGCTCTCAGACTGAAGAGCCTGGCCAAGTGCTCTCTGGTTTCCCATCTCACCACTCGGCCAGGGGGCGGGGCGGGGGGGGGCGTGCGATGAAACAGTCACAAGGACAGAACTGGGCAGAATGAAAAGGCAAGAGAGGCTCCTGCTCCAAATCCAGTACCTGCAGCATCAGTGCTGCTCCCAGCCTTGCAGGGCATGTTCCTCCTGTGTATTCTCAGCATCCCATCAGAGTAAGCGAGTTAGACCCATCTCATCTCTGCCCCTGTGTGTTGTGGACGCTGACTGAGGCAGGGACCCAGGCCTCAGGCTGTGGTGTTGCTGCCAGACGGATGGCTGGGGAGGAGGAAAGAGGGAAGGAGCCCCCCCCGCCCCCCCGTGGAGAGGAGGAAGGCATGAGCCAGATGCAAATATAATTCCTCTCCCTCTGGTTCCTTCATCCCCAGATTCAGGACATTGTCGTCCCGGAAGGTCCGGAAGGTCGGGAGACGCGCTCGGCCAAGGATGCGTTGCTGCTATGGTGTCAGATGAAGACGGCAGGGTATGCCCTGGGAACCAGCTGCTGCCACATTCCCCACCCACCTGCTCCCCTGAGCACTGCTGTCCCCAAGGGCCATGACACCATCTCCCAGAACTATAGCAGCTTCGGAGTAACAGACGCACAGCCTGTCCTGACCTGATTCTTTGGGGCCTGGAACACAGGATTCCTTTCCACAGCTGTGTGGGCCAGACTGGGGGGTCTGTTGGGTGTATGAGCCTTGGGGGCCCACGGTATGGGGGAGCCTCTGTGAGGCTTCACGGCTGCCCTCATGTTGAAGCAGCTTGAGGGGGGACAGGTCCATTCCTCCCCTGTGTGTTGGCCCCTAAGTTCACACATTGGTTTGGGACCCGAAAAGAATCGTAATGTTTCTTTTGGATGCAGCTACCCCCACGTCAATGTCACCAACTTCACCTCCAGCTGGAAGGATGGCCTGGCCTTTAATGCCCTGATACACAAGCACCGGTAAGAGGGCAGAGGGACTGTGGGGAGGGGCAGACCCCCCTCGGGTGCTGGGACACATGGCACTCAGCGTGTAGGTTGCTGTTCAAGCTTCACGGGAATGTCACCTCTGCTGGTCCTCCTCTCACCCTCAGCAGCCCTGCCTCCCTTAACCTCCCTCTGCTGCCTCCCCATGTGCCCGTGCTCACAGCTGCCCCTTGCCTCACTCCCCAATCCTCCTCCCACTGTTCCTGCCCGCCCCCCTCCCTCCATCTGCCAGGGTCTTTGCATCTCCTCCCTGCATCCCCTCCCTCCATCTGCCAGCATCTTTGCACCCTGCCAGGGCTGCCCTGTTGGTGGGGATGCCGAGGCCACCACTCCCTCTGACAATCTGGCTTCGTCCTCAGGCCTGACCTGATTGACTTTGATAAACTGAAAGACTCCAACGCCCGACACAACCTGGAGCATGCATTCGATGTGGCCGAGCGTCAGCTGGGCATCATACCGCTCCTCGACCCTGAAGGTGAGCAGCTCCCCCTCCAGGCGCAACCGTACGGGTGGGAGATGGTGCTTCTTATGCCGCAGGGAGTGCCCGACAGACAGGGGCGCCTGGAGGGGTCTAGGCCAGGTGCTAGGCAAGCCGTGGGCACAGCGAGGGCATGGCAGCAGGCCAGGACTCTGTTTAGCGCCTGCCCTTCAGCTCCAGTTGGTTCCTGGCACCTCATCTGGCCTGTTGGGGGCCCAGGGTAGCCTTTGGGTCCTTCTTTCTTTCATGACTTATGGTCCATCCTCTCGCTAAAACCTCCAGACCGTTACTCTTCCATCCCTACCCTGCTGCTTGTCACGTGGTACCTGTAGTTAACTTCATGCTGGAGAAACACGGAGATAAACCCTCTCAGCCTGACCTTTCCGGCTTCCAGGTTAGCCCTGAGAGCACCCTTCCCCCTTGCAGATGTCTTCACAGAAAACCCCGATGAGAAATCCATCATCACCTACGTGGTGGCCTTTTACCACTACTTCTCCAAGATGAAGGTGCTGGCGGTGGAGGGCAAGCGCATCGGCAAGGTACTGAGTGTCTCCTGACCTGTGTCGTCGCATGTGCCGTCCAGGCGTTGACTGGGATGCTGTCTTCCCATCCCAAGAGCTTAGTTCCTGGGCTCCAGCTGCAGTAGGGGAGGGGAGTGGGGGCAGGTCACCCCCACCAACTTCCTCTGAAGCCAGAGTGATGGCTCCCATGCTGAATTCCAACGCCGGTTGGCAGTCTGTCCTGAAAGGTGTCCTAGCCTGCAACTCTGAGCCCATGTCCCACCTGCAGACCCACGTCTCATGAATATTCCCACAGGAACAAAATGGGCTTTTATTTATTGGTTTCTCGTAGGTTCAGACCTCTTAGGCTCCGTGATATACCAGGAAGCCACCCCCCGTGCAGACCCTCCTTTCTCCTGCTGGGTCCTCAGCTGCTTGAGGGTGGACACCATTCCTCATTCATCTGTGTGTGCCTGGTGTTTAGCCAAGAAAGTGCCTGGAAGCCCTTGATTCCCAATTGAAAACGAACAAGATTTTGGCCCCTCTAGTGCCTGGTGTCCTAGCACAGGGAGCTGACCACCGTTTTATAGGGTTAGGGGAAGAGGTGGGAACTCCTGAAACCCAGCAGGGCCAGCTGCCTGCTGAGGTTGCCGGTGCACTTCCGGGCCATTTCTCTGCCTCAGCCACAGCCCTGGGCCTGGAGAATAGCCCAACCTGGGATGCTCCAGGGTGGAGAAAAGGCAGACCACCTCGCCTGTGGTCCTCACTGACGTACCATTGCTCTTCTGATGAGGAGGAGTAATAAGGCGATTCCCTAGGTGATCGATCATGCCATTGAGACGGAGAAGATGATTGAAAAGTACAGCGGACTGGCCTCAGACCTGCTCACCTGGATCGAGCAGACTATCACAGTCCTGAACAGCCGCAAATTTGCCAACTCCCTGACCGGCGTCCAGCAGCAGCTACAGGCCTTCAGCACCTACCGCACCGTGGAGAAGCCACCCAAGTAAGGCCCGGGCACTTGGGAGGGAGCATGAGCATCAGGGGCTGAGAACCAGCTGCCTAAAGGCAGAGCCAGGCTCTGCGCCTTGAGATGTGTACGTGGAGGCATGTTCTAGAGAGCTGCATCTCTGTCGCCTCCTTCCTCCCCTCCTAGCCTCCCTGCTCCCAAGCCATCAGCCCATAGGAAGTGGGCATTGAGGAGTGACCCCTGACTCGTAGCCAAAGGAAGTAGTTTCCCAGATCCCCACGAGGGAGCAGCAGTGAAATCTCAGGCTTCCTGGTCTCTTCAAAGAGCCTACACTGGAGAGTGCCTTTCCCGTCTGTGCACTGTGCTTCGTGTTTATTTGAGGTGATGACCTCTGCACTCCGAGCCTCAGCGCCCTCTGTGTGGGGCCCTGTTGATCACCAAGTACATTCTTATAGTCTCCCGCCCGTCACTGCTCATCAGCAGAGCTCTGAGCCCACCTCGTGGGACTTGCGTTTCTCCCCAGCATGTTCAGGGCCTGGGTGGGTGCACGTATGCACAGATACACACAACCATACAGGCTCATGTGCATACATGCACATACATGAAAACAGGCATGCACAGACACAGGGCACTCCTGCTCACCTTCTGTTAGCTTGCCCAGCTCTCTGGAAACAGATTTCTAGCTTCTCAGAGGTACCCTCTGCCTGTTCCTCCTCCTCTCATCTTCCACGCTCTTCATTCATGACTCTCAAACAGGGAAAGGTGAGACACGGAATCTAGAATGTACTATAAACAAGTATCTGATTTCTGGTTTGACACTAACCCACTCTGAAAGTCCTGAACTCAATACCTGTGGGTCTACCAGGCTCTGCACACAGGGGTGATATCTCTGGGCTGTGTAGACGGCGCTCAGGGGCACAGCCCTCCTGAAGTGCCTGTGAGCAGTCAGACCTCTGAGGCTGGCCTCAATGTGGGGACCCTGCTTACAGCTGATCCTAGACTGCCAGGTGGAGGATGTAGAAGTGGGAGGTGCTTGCATACATGCAGAAATGTGAAAGTACCCAGTTACCTGGAGCCTGGACTTTAGTTCCAGACCTCATACTGCTGCCGCGTCTCACCTCCGACACCTGAAATCCTCCCAGAACCCAGCCTGTCCTCCCCGCTCGGGAGCAGCTGGCCTCTGGGACTTGTCAGGAGAACCAGCTCAGTAGGACTCTGGTGAATGCTGCTTTCAATGCAATATGTTCCTATGTGGATGCCGCTGCCTCTAGGACCTACTGACGCAACAAAAACTGACTAAAGAGCTAGTCAGAAGCCTTCCTCATTGATGAATAGGGGCGAGTTTCTTTGTATCAATTGGTGAAACTCCATAGCTATAGGAACTCCCAGGCTACGCCAGGTAGCCATTCCCCCAGGGGAGCAAATGCTAAGCAAACGCTGTGGTAGCTCTTGTGTTTTCTCCGGTTTGTATTATAGCCGTTAGATCTCAGTTGGTGAATATGATAGATGTTTTAACAGATAAGTGCACCTATAGATCCTTTTTACTTTTTGTTTTTTAAGGAAATATGCTTTGCTAGCCAAGCTCCAGTTTACCAGGGTTCCATGCTAACTTCACGCAGGTTGGCTGCGGCATCTCCACACGCGTCTCTCTACCTCTGTTTTCTTGGCAGGTTTCAGGAGAAGGGGAATCTGGAAGTCTTGCTTTTTACCATCCAGTCCCGGATGAGAGCCAACAATCAGAAAGTGTACACGCCCCACGACGGGAAGCTAGTGTCTGACATCAACCGGGTACAGTAGTGACTCCCATTACACGTTGCTAGTGAGTGACTGAGTTCTCGGTGAGGACACAGGGAGGGGCCACTGGGGCTAAACCAAGCCACTTTCCATGGTGTTATTAACTGCATATGCTGCCTCTTTTGGGTGCTGTGAACCTAATTCTAAGAGGTCAATCCACCCAGGCCCCATCCATCAATTCAGCCCCCGATCAGATGCTCAGAATCCATTTTTGGAGTCAGTTACTATAATCTCGTCTCTGTTGAACATTGGATTTCTTTAAATATGGAATATTAATGACTTATAACAGAAGGGAAACACCTTCTAATATTTCCAAGGTTTAGATGCTTAATACCCTCTGGAAATTCTAATAGGATGGAGGTAGCCATTTACTAGTAGCCACTGAGAGTGCAGCCACAGAGACAAATAACATTATACTGGGTCAAGTCCAAGGCAGGTTCAGGGGAAGAGGGATCTGAGAGCTCACACCCAGGGCTCCCTGATCTGTGGTGGGCCCAGACATTCCTGAATTCAGTACCAATACTGTCCCCTGGGAGCCTACATTCCTGAAACCACTCAGTGTTGGGCAAAAGAGATGGAGCCCCCATATCCAGGTGTTCCTCTTGTGCCCCAAGAATCCTGCTCTGTCCCTCGTGCAGGCCTGGGAGAGCCTGGAGGAAGCCGAGTACCAGCGGGAGCTGGCCCTGAGAAACGAGCTCATCCGGCAGGAGAAGCTGGAGCAGCTGGCCCGGCGCTTTGACCGAAAAGCCGCCATGAGAGAGACGTGGCTCAATGAAAACCAGCGCCTCGTGGCCCAGGTAACGGAGGACACACGTCCAGAGCCCCCAGCAGTCAGCTGGGCTGGAGCCCACGCTGGCGCCTCCATGGTCATGGATAAGCCTCTCCAAGGCCTGGCAGCCCTGCTCCCCACGATTGGGTGGATCGAGATTCACCTCTGAGGAAGGAGTCTGCAGGACTTAAAGTCTCGATTTTAGGGAAAGAGCCTCACACTCCAAAAATGGCCCCGGAACCTGTCATCAGCTAACGTCAGGGCTCAAGTGGACATGAGGCAGTGGTCCTCGGGGGGTGATAAAAACAGTGCATCTTGTTTGTGGCGGACGTCCTTTTGGGCTCTGGCGTCTAGGGCCGGGTCCTATTTCACTGGCTAAAAATCGATCCCAGGCTGACTGTCCGTGACAGTATCTGTCCCTGCTCACTCAGAGCTTGAGAACAAATTAAATTCCACCCAGAAAGGGGAAAGCAAGTGTCCTGAGAGAACTGGAGAGCGTGCGCACCCCGAAGCCAGCTGTTCACAGCTGCGTGGTTCCGAGTCAGAGCCCTTTCCTGCCCAGATGGGGCAGGGCCATGCAAGGCAGGTGGTGAGTGCGGCGGGCCGCGAAGGGGCTGTTAGTAATGTACGCGCAGCACACCCACACGTGTGGCACAGGGAGTGAAACCTCGAGTTTCTCGTAAAGGTTCTTGTGAGACAGTCAGTCCCTGGGACTTGGCTCTGATAAGGCGGCTGGGGAAGATGGCGGAACCCAGCCTTGGGAATGCTCTTTCCCACCCAGCACTTACTCTAAAGGGCCCGGCAGTTTTCTCTGCACTTGGGGAGGAGCCCGCCTGAGCTGCCTGTGCTTCTCTCTGTGGGGCAGGATAACTTCGGGTACGACCTGGCAGCCGTGGAGGCCGCCAAGAAGAAGCACGAGGCCATCGAGACTGACACGGCTGCCTACGAGGAGCGGGTGCGGGCTCTGGAAGACTTGGCCCAGGAGCTGGAGAAGGAGAACTACCACGATCAGAAGCGCATCACAGCCCGCAAGGACAACATCCTGCGCCTGTGGAGCTACCTGCAGGAGTTGCTGGCATCCCGGCGCCAGAGACTCCAGACGACCCTGGCGCTGCAGAAGCTCTTCCAGGACATGCTGCACAGCATCGACTGGATGGACGAGATCAAGGTGGGCCCAGCGCTGCCCGTCCCCCACCCCCAGCACTCCCCTTGGGCCTCAGCGCCCGCCCTGCAGTTAGCACATGCTTCCCTGGATGCCTCCCAACCAATCATGTCCCGGAATCAGAATGGAGAAACGGTTGCAACACAGTGTCTGGCTGCATCTGCCTGTCCACTGCTTGGCCCACTCTGCTCCAGAAAGTCAGCAGCCCAGGTCCACTCTGTCCCCATGATTGAGAAATCTTGGGTTCATAGTTGCACAGGCACCAACCTGCAGGGTCTAGAGACACAGGGATTAATGAGGAGCCTGGAACATCTAGACCTGCTGCACAGGAACACCCCAGGAAATCTGAACCTTCCCTTCCTCCACCACAGTGCTCTCAACCCACATGCACCTCAGAGTGACCATAGAACTGTCTAAAATACACATGCCTCGCCATAGCTGGTTTCACTCAATGGATAGAGCATCAGCCTGCAGACTGAGGGTCCTGGGTTCGATTCCAGTCAAGGGCACATGCCCGGGTTGTGAGCTCGATCCCCAGTAGGGAGCATGCAGGAGGCAGCTGATCCATGATTCTCCCTCATCATTGATGTTTCTATCTCTCTCCCTCTCCCTTCCTCTCTGAAAACAATAAAAATACATTTTAAAAAATTAAAAATACACATGCCCAGGCCTCAAACCTGGGCAGCTGCAGGAGATCTAATGAGGGGTTCATGGAAGACGGTCCAGGAATGATTCCAATGGGCACCCCCAGTAGGAACTCCTGCCCTTGGGCCCCTTCCATGCCAAGCAGCAGCTGTTTTCCAACTGCACAGACTCCCCCAGCCCATGGACCCCCGCCCCTCTGAGGGGGTCTCTGCTCCTGGCATGTAGATCTCTGCACCTCTCCTCATTCCCTCCCCCCGTCCTCTCTGCCAGGCTCACCTCTTATCCGCTGAGTTCGGGAAGCACTTGTTGGAAGTTGAGGACTTGCTACAGAAGCACAAGCTGATGGAGGCTGACATCGCCATCCAAGGAGACAAAGTGAAGGCCATCAACACGGCCACCCTGCAGTTCACCGAGGGGAAAGGTGAGAATTTGGGTGTCTCCATCAGAAGCCAGGGCTCCCCCAACTCTGACTCAGCTCTCTGGTACCCCAGCTTGATAAATCTTAGCTTTAGAATTCCTCCTCCTTCATTAGCTAACGGTGCAAGAAAGAAGCCTAAGGGATAGCAAAACTCTCCAGACCAGGCAACTGCTTTGGTAATGTGATTAGATGTTTATAAGCACCAGTGAGACAACATCCGCCCTTCATCCTCTCTGCTGGTTCAAGTTACAGCAGACACCGTTTAGGTTTATAACTTCAGGTCTTAAATAGGAGACCCTGTTGTGTCCTTGAAGAATCGTCTTGAAATTTGTATCTAAGCTTTTTTTTTTTTTTATAAGAGTGATTTTAAGCCCAAACTGACTTGATGGGGAGCAAAATCTCAAATGCTTTTCTTGATGTCTAAGTTTTTTAAAAAATAATTTCACATAGTACATTTCTCCTGAGAGTTGACCCAACTTTTAACCTCGCTTATCCCTGAAGGTTTACTGGGAGCTAATTATTAAAAACCTGCCCTGCCCTCTGAGCAACCAAGACTCCCTGCATCCAACCCCAAAGCTCAGTGAGACGGCAGGTTCCAGATCGTGCGGTTCTAGCCTGGCAACTGATCTGGAGCTCGCCCATGAATGAAGCCCTCACCCCCTCATCTGTCCTCCTCCCATGCCTCCCAGGGTACCAGCCCTGTGATCCCCAGGTCATCCAGGACCGCGTCAGCCACCTGGAGCAGTGCTTCGAGGAGCTGAGCAACATGGCAGCCGGGCGGAAGGCCCAGCTGGAGCAGTCCAAGCGGCTCTGGAAGTTCTTCTGGGAGATGGACGAAGCCGAGAGCTGGATCAAGGAGAAGGAGCAGATCTACTCCTCCCTGGACTATGGCAAGGACTTGACCAGTGTGCTCATCCTGCAGCGCAAGCACAAGGCCTTCGAGGACGAGCTCCGCGGGCTGGACACCCACCTGGACCAGATCTTCCGGGAGGCGGAGGACATGGTCGCGCGCAAGCAGTTCGGGCACCCGCAGATCGAGGCCCGCATCAAGGAGGTGTCCGCCCAGTGGGACCAGCTGAAGGAGCTGGCCGCCTTCCGCAAGAAGAACCTGCAGGATGCCGAGAACTTCTTCCAGTTCCAGGGTGACGCGGACGATCTGAAGGCATGGCTGCAGGATGCTCACAAGCTGCTCTCCGGCGAAGACGTGGGACAAGATGAAGGGGCCACGCGGGCCCTGGGGAAGAAGCACAAGGACTTCCTGGAGGAGCTGGAGGAGAGCCGGGCGGTCATGGAGCATCTGGAACGGCAGGCCCAGGGCTTCCCCCAAGAGTTTCGGGATTCCCCGGATGTGACCAATCGGCTGCAGGCCCTCCGGGACCTCTACCAGCAAGTGGTGGCTCAGGCAGACCTGCGTCGGCAGAAGCTGCAGGAGGCCCTGGACCTGTACACAGTGTTTGGGGAGACGGATGCCTGTGAGCTGTGGATGGGCGAGAAGGAGAAGTGGCTGGCCCAGATGGAGATCCCAGACACGCTGGAGGACCTGGAGGTCGTGCAGCACAGGTCAGGGCCGGGCCTCTCTTCCTGCCTCCCCACCTCCTCACACCAAGGCATGCACTCCCCCTCCGCCAGGGTGGGGGGGAAACAGCCTCTAATCAGCCAGCATCTATCCGTGAGGCCAGGGGATGCCCTTTATTGCAGAAGCCGGGCACCGGAGTCACGGGTTCCAATCGGTCTCTGTGGCTTTGGATGCTTCACCCCTGCGGCCTTCCTCAATACAAACAAAGGGACTCATTCTAGTCCAGTTACTCAATTACTATTTAGCTATAGCAGCCTGTGTTCAAGTGAATTATATACGGAACCCCTGACGTGCAACGCAGAGGAAAGTAGAACTGACTGGTTAAGGGGGTTGAGAGGCTGGGGCCCACCAGCTCTGGCTCAGAGAAGCCACAGAGACCAGCTGGCAAACCACTGGTCTGCACGGCCACTGCCACTCCCGGTGTTCCGATTCCGTGGCACGCCAGCATGGAGGCCTGCCTGTGTGCATCCGTGCATCCTAGTACAGAATCCAGGGAGTGGAGGAGGGAGAGGTGCCCCCCTGAAACACGCGGAGGCTGGAGGGACCTGGGCTCTTGTCCCCGAAGAGTCAGCTTTCATACTGCACGGCTCCCCTCCCCCCAGCAGCTGTCCCTTCTCCTACCCAGGGCCAGGGTATCTGGCTGGTGAGTACCTTTCAGGTCAAGGAGTCAAGGCAGTGGAATTGGAGTCCAAGAGCAGCAGCTGGGGCAGTGGAGGCAGGTGGTCTCTGGGGGTATTAACCTCCCATCACTCTTTTCCCCTGTGCCTCTCTGCTGAGCTGGTGGCCGGTCTAGCAAGAAACCAGCTCTCTCCTAGGTTGGTCCAAGCAATGCTAACCCATGAAACTGGACCCATGAACCCTCAAATGGGGTGTGTCAGCATATCTTTCTGTGGAGACTGGGTGGCCACCAACCATGCAGTGCTTGCTGCTGCCTCACCAGTCCTCGCTGTCTCTGTTCATGTCAGGTTTGACATCCTGGACCAGGAGATGAAGACGTTGATGACTCAGATTGATGGCGTGAACCTCGCTGCCAACAGCCTGGTAGAGAGTGGTCACCCACGCAGTGGGGAAGTGAAGCAGTACCAGGACCACCTGAACACCAGGTGAGGTGTGGGTGGAGCTGGGGCATCACCCTGCACCTGACACACCCCTGGGGGTGTGGCCCAAAGGGCAGGTCGCCTGCTCGGCATTGCCAGGCTGTGTTAGTAGCAGGACGGGGCTGCTTGGTGATCGGCCAGGAAGGGAGAGAGATGTGTTCACGCGGCTGCACGTACTGTGCCTGAGGGTCGGGGTGGTGATCCTGTGTGAGGGGGGACGTTCTGAGTGTGCCGTGGCTAGAATCAGGCCACATGTACTCATGCCACATGCCCCAGACATTTCTCCGGGAAAATGCTTTCTGAGAGCTCTTAGGTACTGCCTGCCCGTAAAGGAAAGCTGCTGCCTGCACTGAAGTGCATCTTCATCTTCCGCTGGCTGCAACGAAGAGTAGCAGGAAGGCCTGAGCACACTTCACGCTCAGAACAAAACACGGGCCCTGAGGAGCCCTGGGAGAGGGGGTGCTTTCCGTGCAGGCGCAATGGCCCCGGAGTCCTCGAGGGTCTCCAAGGCGGAGCACAGGCCCGTGTCCCGCTGGTCACCCCGGACCCTGCGCACACAGTGCTGTGTGGTCACCGCCTCCCCATGGCCCCCGTCCCTGTCCCCACGCTTGTTTCTGAGCTTTGTTCCGCCCGAGGCAGTTGGGGAGGTGCAGTTAGGGAAGAAAGGGATCAGCACAGAGGGGATACCTGGGGGCCCACAGGGAGGCAGGGGAGACAGGGCAGGGGGGCACTTAGGAGCCTCTAGAATAGGCCGGTTGTCTCAGCATCCGAAGAGGCAGACTGTGGCTCAGGAGAGCCTCTGTAATCTGAGGTTTATGCAAAGGAAGAGGATGACTCTTTGCTCTTCTTTATTGTTGTTGTTGTTAATCCTCACCTGGGGGTATTTTTCCATTGATTTTTAGAGAAAGTGGAAGGGAAGGGGAGAGACAGAAACATCAATATGAGACAGACACATGGATTGGTTGCTTCCCATATGCACCCCCAGCCAGAGCCAGAGATTGAGCTGGACCCTGGGATCAAAAGTGAAGTGGCTGTCCTGGCCGGCGTGGCTCAGTAACTGAGCATCAACCTATGAACCAGGAGGTCAAGGTTCAATTCCCATTCAGGGCACGTGCCTGGGTTGCGGGCTCGATCCCCAGTAGCGGGTATGCAGGAAGCAGCTGATCAATGATTCTGTGTCATCGTTGATGTTTTTCTCTCTCTCTCCCTCTCCCTTCCTCTCTGAAATCAGGAAAAAAATAGATATTTTTAAAAAAAGAAGTCTTATTAGGGGCTGCAGACCCAGCCCAGGCACCAAGACATCTACCAGATATTTGCACATTTCCCAGTTTCACTCTAGCACTGCACTTGAAGATCAGGATTATGTTATCCATTTTCATTATAATCCCAGTTTCTCCCCTCCCTCCTACACTTTCTTTACCTCTTCACTTTTATTTATTTTTTATATTAGTATTGATTTTAGAGTGGAAAGGAGAGGGAGAAAGAGAGAGAGATAGAAACATCAATGATGAGAGAGAATCATTGATTGGCTGCCTCCTGCTCACCCCCTACTGGGGATGGAGCCTGCAATCGAGGTACAGCCCTTGACTGAAATTGAATCTGGGACCCTTCATTCCGCAGGCCAATGCTCTATCCACTGAGCCAGACCAACTAGGGCCACCTCTTTGCTTTTAGAGCCACAGTGGCCTTCTGGCCCCGGGCACAGGGTCAGGCCTCTTCATGGTTCCTCTAGGGCAGCTGGGACCCTACATCCCGAAGCACTCGTCAAGTTGGCAGTGTGGGCTTCCCAGTCATTTTCAGTATTTCAGTGGGTCTGGGAAATTGTGTGTTAGCCTGAAATCCAGCTGCACACAGAGCCCAGCTAAGTGCCATGTTCGTCCACGTACGGCTGGCATCACGTCGCTGCTTTGCCTCCTGCCATTGGACAGACCTGATGGGCGTTGTGTTGTCTTGGGTAAAATTGGATAAATGCACCTTATGCACTGCAGTCTGGTGGGTAGAGGACTTTCTCATTATGCAAGGTCTCTGGGGAGAGACTCCGGCAGGAAATCTGAGCAGGGATGTCCTGTGGGAAGGGTTACCGAGGAGGGTGTCTCTGTGTCCCCCTCGGCAGGTGGCAGGCCTTCCAGACCATGGTGTCCGACCGGCGGGAGGCAGTGGGCTCGGCCCTCCGGGTGCACAACTACTGCGTGGACTGTGAGGAGACCAGCAAGTGGATCCTGGACAAGACGAAGGTCGTGGAGTCCACCAAGGACCTGGGCCGGGACTTGACGGGCGTCATCGCCATCCAGCGGAAGTTGTCGGGGCTGGAGCGCGACGTGGCTGCCATCCAGGCCCGTGTGGGTGCCCTGGAGCGAGAGTCGCAGTGGCTGATGGAGTCACACCCTGAACTAAAGGAGGACGTTGGCCGACGGCAGGCGTACGTGGAAGAGCTGTGGCAGGGCTTGCAGCGAGCCCTGCAGGACCAGGAGGCCTCGCTGGGTGAAGCCAGTCAGCTGCAGGCCTTCCTGCAGGATCTGGACGACTTCCAGGGCTGGCTGTCCATGGCCCAGAAGGCCGTGGCCTCGGAGGACACGCCCGAGTCCCTCCCCGAGGCTGAGCAGCTCCTGCAGCAGCATGCGGCCATCAAAGACGAGATCGAGGGGCACCAAGACGGCTACGAGCGTGTCAAGGCGTCTGGGGAGAAAGTGCTCCAGGGCCAGACGGACCCAGAGTACCTGCTCCTCGGCCAGCGGCTGGAGGGCCTGGGGACTGGCTGGGAAGCCCTGCACCGGATGTGGGAGAGCCGCGGTCACTTCCTCGCCCAGTGCCTTGGCTTCCAGGAGTTCCAGAAAGATGCCAAGCAGGCTGAAGCCATCCTCAGCAACCAGGTAGGGAGAGGTATTCAGGGTGGGGGGGCAAGAGTGGGGGGGTGATCTCTCAGGGCAACAGCACTGGTGAGTCTCCAAATGTGCTCAGGGACCAAATTGGGCTTTTCTGGGACTTTCTGTAGCCCCTAATTAGGGAGACAATCCTCTTTGTTTCGTATGTGCCCTTTTCAGCCCTTGTCCCAAACGATGCCTATTCTTGGGTCAGTGGCTAAGAAAGTGCATTTCCCCCTGGGCGGTTACCCTTCCACATGGCTTCAGGCCCAGTGGGTACCCCAGGGTGAGGATGGGGATGGGGAGCAAGGCCTCGGGAACCCCTCCCCTGCACAGCTCCAAGGGGCATCATTCACACTTTATATAACCCGCATGGCTGCACGTGGCACTCGCGCCTGGCAGGTTCCCTGACCGCCTCCTCGGGTTGTCTTCATGCCGCGTCTGGAAACTTGCTTCAACAGGAATACACGCTGGCTCACTTGGAAACCCCAGACTCCCTAGAAGCTGCAGAGGCCGGGATCCGGAAGTTTGAGGATTTCCTGGTGTCTATGGAGAATAACCAGGATAAGGTCTTGAGTCCTGTGGACTCTGGAAACAAGCTGGTGGCTGAGGGGAACCTCTACTCAGACAAGATCAAGGAGAAGGTGCAGTCGATTGAGGACAGGTACTCTCCGCTCCCAGCGTGATGGGCTGATCAGGTAGGGCTGGCCGTGTTGCATGGGGACCCCAGACTCAGCCCCGTTGTGACTGCGGCTTCTGGCCTCCCTTCCAGGCACAGGAAGAACAACGAGAAGGCTCAGGAGGCCTCAGATCTTCTGAAAGACAACCTGGAGCTCCAGAACTTCCTCCAGAACTGCCAGGAGGTGAGGCCCAGCGAGGCAGGCTGCTTTGCAGGAGAGCCTTTCCTAGGAGCAAAGAGCCCAGAGGCCCACAGGGATCCTCTCTCAGAGCCCGGGGTTCCTGGAGGGAAACTCGGTACTTGGCAGTGTAGGTCATCCTTTGGAGCAGGGGTCCTCAAACTGTTTAAACAGGGACCAGTTCGCTGTCCCTCAGACCGTTGGAGGGCCGGACTGTAGTTAAAAAAAAAACCAAAAAACCGATAAACAAATTCCTATGCACACTGCACATATTTTATCTTGAAGTTAAAAAACAAGGCGGCAGAAACACCCACATGTGGCCCGCGGGCCGTAGTTTGAGGACACCTGCTCTGGAGTCTTTGATTCCACAATACTTTTATTTCTCAACTCAAAGTATCTGCAAAGATGTGTGCGTTTTTTTAAATAGATTTTCAAAGAGAGAGGAAGAGAGAGAGAAACATCGATGTGAGAACATTGTTCCGTTGCCTCCTGCACACACCCCAACCCACAACCTAAGTGTGTGCCCTGACCAGGAATTGAAACCTTTTGGTGTATGGGATGATGCTTCCATCAACTGAGCCACCTGGCCAGGGCTGTAAGGATGGTGTGTGTGTGTGTGTGTTTAATATGTTTTTATTTCTTTTTAGAGAAGGAGGAAGGGAGAGGGAGTGAGAAAGAAAGAAACATCAATGATGAAAGAGAATCATTGATCAGCCGCCTCCTGCACATCCCCTACTGGGGATTGAGCTCACAACCTAGGCGCGAGCCCTGACCGGAATCGAACCCATGACCTCTTGGTTCATGGGTCCACACTCAACCACTGAGCCACACCAGCCGGGCTTCCCTCATCGTTAACCTGCACTTGGCTTCTTCCTCTGTTAACATGTCCTCTATGTTTGTTAATGATTCTCACCGTCCTGCTAAAGGGCGGATTTCTCCATCCAGTAAATACTCCTGCCACAGGCCAGGCCCTGTCCTAGGCCCTGGATATATGGAGAGAGCATAAATATTCCTGGTGTCACTCTGCACACACTGGTGTAGAAGACCCTCCAGAGCCCATATTTTATCCCCAAGACAGTGTGAGTTAAGTTGTCTGTGCTGGGAGTTAGGGATCCAGAGATGGAGAGTGGTACTCTGCTATGTCCCCGCGTCACTGCGTGGCCTTCTTCTGCAGCCAGAGAGGGGCAGCAGGTCCTGGCCTGAGCCCCTGGCCAAAGAGCTACACTCGGGGATGACTGGATGCTCTTTTTCTGCCCACAGCTCACTCTCTGGATCAATGACAAGCTGCTGACATCTCAGGATGTCTCCTATGATGAAGCACGAAACCTTCACAACAAATGGCTGAAGCACCAGGCGTTCATGGCAGAGCTGGTCTCCCACCAGGGGTGGCTGGAGAGCATCGATGCGGTAAGTAACACGAGTGCTCGGACGTGCTTACAAAATGGGGCTTTACCCAGGCGCAGGCACCGTCCTGAAGCTTGCTGGACATCTTAGGACCTGGGAGTGAGAAGAAACTTCTCTGAATACTACTTAACCTTCAGATATGTCCAGTCTTGTTAAACCTGGTCAGGATGGGTGCCTCCTCTGGTCACCTGCGTCTGGGGCCAGTCCAGGACACTGAAGACGCCTGCATCAGAGCTTCAGCATCCAGTGCCAAAATAGCGGTTATCTCTGTCTTCCTCCTGTGCTCCTCACCAGGGCCCAGCACAGGGGACTGTGTGACATGAGCAGGGCAGTCCTCTGACCCTCACTGTTTGGATGGGCAGAACCATGGGGAGTGGTCATTCGCACCCCTTGTAGATGGGGAAGCAAGGGTCCCTCTGTAATGAGTTTTCCCAGGAGCCTAAGGAGAAATGTGGCTGCAGTTAGATCCTGGAATCAGGCACCTTTGCTCTTTCCTTGGATGGCGACCAGGGAGAAGCAGGCCGAGGGGCCACACCAGGCCATGTCCGTAGTAGTTAAGGTACAGGCTCCAAGCCAGACTGTTTGACTCAGTCTTCTTGCACCTCCATTTCTTCCTCTGAAGAATGAGGGTAATAACAGCTCCCTGCTAAGGGAGTTGTGAGCATTAAAGCACTTAGAATAGTCCTTGGCGATTAATAAATAGTGACTATTATGAGTGGTCTGTATTCCTAGGCCCAAGTCGTATCATACTGTACCCACCCAGAAAAGATACATTTGTGGAGGTGAAAACCTGGTGAGACAAAGGCAATAACTAAAAGATCCCACCAAAGGTTAGTTAGTTAATGCACAGCCTCAGGGGAGACGATCACAAGAGGGTGGAACTCACAGGCTGCTTGTACCTGGACAGATTCTGAATCTTTTTTTTTTTCTTTAATTAAAACAAAAAAATGTTAGTACATACCAGCCGACCCTTGTCTGCAGCTCTCCCTACTGCAATCGCCTGAGTCATTGGCCCAAAACACAGCTCTCCCTGTTCCGCCGTCAACTGCAAATAACTCAGGGGGTGCAGTCAGTCTTTCATTCGGGCCTCGCCAGGTTCTAGCCAGATTCCTTGCTTCACTGGCGCCCTCTCCCCCTTACCTTTGCACCCATCTGGAGCAGGGCTGCTCCAAGACTAGACAGTAAGCTCGCCTCCCTCCCACACAGGAAGGAAAGCAGCTGATGGAGGAGAAGCCCCAGTTTGCAGCCCTGGTGTCCCAGAGGCTGGAGGCTTTGCACCGACTCTGGGATGAGCTTCAGGCCACCACGAAGGAGAAGGCCCAGCAGCTCTCCGCCGCCAGGAGCTCCGACCTGCGCTCCAAGACCCATGCCGACCTCAACAAGTGGATCAGCGCCATGGAGGACCAGCTGCGGTCAGACGACCCAGGCAAGGACCTGACCAGTGTCAACCGGATGTTGGCTAAGCTGAAGGCACGTGTGCGGGTTGTAGGCTGGGAGCGTTGGAAGAGAAGGGATCTTGGGGAGCAAATCTGAAACCTGAAGGCCAGTTCCTCCTGGCCGGGCTTGCCTTTGTCATGCAAAATGTCTCCTGGTCATCACCATCTGCTACCCCTTTGCGGTGGGTAAGACAAGGATCCAAAACAGGCTTGAGAAGTTAAGTACAGGTGTCTGGGGAGGGGAGGAAGAGTGGGCGTCCAGGGAGACTTGCTGAGAGCGGCTGAGCTCAGCCTGGGCCCTTAAGGGCGGGTGGGATATGCGTGTTGGAGAAGAGGGAGTGGTTGCCCACACGCCAGGGCCGGTGCCAACACTGTCCCCTTGTGTCCCAGCGCGTGGAGGACCAAGTGAATGTGCGGAAGGAAGAGCTGGGAGAGCTGTTTGCCCAGATGCCCTCACTGGACGAGGAAGAGGGGGGTGCTGACATGAGCATCGAGAAGCGGTTCCTGGACCTCCTGGAGCCCCTGGGGAAGAGGAAGAAGCAGCTGGAATCATCTAGAGCCAAGCTGCAGATCAGCCGAGATTTAGAGGATGAGACGGTACGTGAGCCGCAGCCCCCAGCCCCCAGCCGCTGCTGTCAGGTCAGCTGGCTGCCGCCCAGGGCCCTTCTCAGCAGCAGCCGTGGGGTCTTCTCACCCCCTTCTCTCAGGATTGCTGTGATGATTGCATTAGATGTAAAAGTAAAGCCAGCGCTTTTTGAATGGTAGCTCACCCATGGACTTCGGGGCCAAACAGACGTGGGTTCCCGACCCAGCTACATAACCTTCCCCCCGTGTGACCAGGAAAAAGTTATTTGGAACCTCAATTCAAAATGTCAAAATGTCCCCATCTATAAAATGGGGGCAAAAGCGGTTCCTGATACAGGGTTGGGGAGAACTGGGGAGACATGAAGGCAGAGCCCTGTCTGATCACGGCGAGTGCTCGGGAAAGGGTGGCGGGATTGTCATCGGCCCTCCCCCTGCCTTTGGTCTCCACAGCTCTGGGTGGAAGAGAGGTTGCCTCTGGCTCAGTCGTCCAACTACGGCATTAATCTGCAAACGGTGCAGCTGTTCATGAAGAAGAACCAGGTGAGTGCTGCCTTACTTGTTAGCCCCACCCGGCCTGTCCTGCCCCATCCTGCCCTGCAGAAGGCCAGCTACAGCAGACTATTATTCTTGTTAGTAGCTGTGGGGTCCCCAGACCCCTAAAAAGAACTACTTTGGTGATGGCAGAGAGAATTCTGGGAGGACCACAGGTGGGCAGGGTGGGGGAGTGTTTAATGCTTTGAGATTGGGGCCATTCAGACCCATCAGGGCACAGTGAATGCAGAGCCCAGATGCTCTGACCTGGGGGTTAATGTGCTTTACAGCTTCTGTAGCCCATGGCCTCCCTGAGAGGAGGCCCATAACTCCTGGCTGCTCTCCCTCCTCCAGGGCTGAGCTCGGCCTGTTGGGTGTCCTTGGGGTAAGAAGGCCCCACTTCTCTGGACACAGGAGGACTTACGGAGCTCAGATCCCGTTAGAAAGCCTCTAAATGGGGCAGACCTTCATTGGCGTTCTGCTCTGTCCTACTGTAGTCAGACTCCTGGAAGTGAGAGGTGCCACACTTCCTCTTGTATCAGAGTCATCGTGTGCTTCCAAGGCCAGCTGCCCTGGCTCTGGTGCCTCTGACTGGCGAGGGTGACATGATTGTCATCAGCCATTGCCCTGCCTTTGGTCTCTGCAGCTCTGGGTGGAGGAGAGGTTGCCTCTGGCCCAGTTGTCTGACTACAGAGAGTCCTTCCTCCTGCCTGGTCTGCTCTTTGAGTCAAGAAGTGGGGGCAGCAAGGCCTAAACAAGGAAAGCCTGGGGACTCGGTGTCCCAGAATGCCAGTCGGCACTACAGCTCCTTGGGAAAGAGGCTCATGGCAGACAGTACTTCTTTGCCCAAAGTAACAGCAGCTGGCATCGACTCAGAGCCCAGCAGCTGTGCCAGGGCCTGACTTATTCTCAGAGAAGGTCCTTTACAGCTCCCTCAGGTCCTTGCTTCTAGTTGACATGCTCTGACCACCAAGGCTCCAGTGGCTGCACGAAGGGACCTGGGCTGGAAGGCAGTAGGATGGGGTTCAGCACCACAACCTCCAGTTACAGGAAGGAGGCTGGTAGAGGACAGGATCCTTAGGGGCTTCGGTTTCCTCAACTGTAAAATTAGCTGGTGTTAGTCCTCCTCACACTGAAGACTTGTGACCCTGTCCAGTAAGTGTTGTTGCCAAAAGATTGTCGTCTCCCCTGGCTGAAGGTTACTATTTTGGGAGAAGGGCAAGTATAAATAGGGTTCTCCGAGCCAGAGGGCGAACGTCGCTGTCCAGTGAAGACTGTTTTAGGCTAAGCCTGGCGAAGGCTCCAATCCCATGTCATCGTCCCTCTATTGCAGCGGTTCTCAAACCTCAGTATGCCCCAGACTCGCCCGGAGGGTTGGTTTGCACACAGCTGACCAGGCTCCAGCCCAGCTCTACTCAGTCACACTGGGAGTAGAGCCTGGTAATTTCCATCTCTGTCAAGATCCTGGGTTCTGCTGCTGCTCTGGGACCCCACTTTGAGAACCGCTGATCCTGTGGCTACCCGCTGCAACTGAACAAATCCCGCAAGGTGCCACATGAATGGCTTCCAACTCTGGCTGCACATTAGAGTCGCCTGGAGAATATTAAAACCTGCGAATGCAAAGGTCCCACCTCAGAGCAATTAATTAGTCTCTCTGGGGTTGGGGCCTGGCTGTGTCTGTTTTCTCAGATTATTCAGTGTGCAACCAGGGTAACCACCCCTGTTCCGTCTGATCTGGCTCCTACCTGCCTCTAAGTCTCACCTCTCATCCCTTTCTCCCTCCTTCATGGTATTCTAGCTTTTCTGGCCCTCTCTCTGGCCTTTGGACAGCCCAAACTCGCCTCTACCCCAGGGACTTAGCACGTGCTCCTCCCTCTTGCCAGCAACATTCATCCCCCCCAGGTCTCTGTGTGGTGGCCTCTCACTCACCACTCATGTCTCACTCAACTGTCACCTCAGAAAGGTCCTGCCAGACTCCCCCAGCTGAAGTACCAACCAGCACACCTCATGTATTTTCCCTGTAGCACCATTATCTACATGTACTCATTTATTTACCTGCTTACCATTTATTCCTCTACAGGGTATAAGCTTAATGAGATCAGGGGGTTTGTGTCCACATTGTCCCTAAAATAGGGTCTGGTACATAGGAAATAACTTAATAAATATGTTTTCAATGAATGAAGTCAGAGAAGAAGACATCACAAGTCAGCACACCGCACAGGAGTCTAGAAAGCAATTGCGAGAGGCACCCCCCCCTCGACCTTCTGGGGTCCCTTGCCAAGGTCATAGGCTCTCAGGGCAAGTAGAGACAAACGGAGCTTACCCCATGGGTAGTTTGAATACAATTGCACAGACCACGGGAGAATATAAAAATGCATTTCAGAGAGTTAGGTGACGTGTGGATGTTGCTGCTTCTATGTAGTTGACATGCTGACTCACTGTACTGCCCACATGTCCTACCTTTGCCCCTGCCCTCCAGATGGTTTTAAAGGCCACAGGCAGTTGTAGGAAGTGAGGAGATGAGGTGGAAGGGGCTGAGAAGCACCCAGGCTCAGGCCTCTAGAACCAGAACGTGAGTGGCACTGGGTCATGGCCCCCTGAGGAAAAAGGTGACTCAGTGCCCAGAGTGGGAGGGAAATGCTATTCTGGTGATGAAAGATTCAGACGTGAAAGTAATACAATGCTCACAAGAGATTTGAGAAATAGAAATGGGGAAAAACAAAAGAAAACCCTGAACTCTCCCGAGGCGCACCTGTCAACTAGTTTTATAGGAGTGAAAGCTCTTGGATAAGATATCAGAAGGCCATTTAAAAATGGTGTTTCTTTCCTCTGTCCTGTACAACTAAGAAACACAGCTCTGCTAAAACAGAGGGGGGAGAAGGGGCGGACAAGAGCACTCTTGGGGTCAGGGAGAGCCATATTCAAATCCCAGCTCTGCCATTTGCTGCGCACAAGTCACCCTCTGCTCTGTGCCAGTTTCCGCGTGCTCATCTCCAAAGACTGAGGGTGAAGGGCTGATGTGAAGTGCCTCGCACTGTGCCTGGCTTGTGGGCATGGGCAGCTCTATGGCCACCACCCGTTCTGCTCTGGCTTCCCTGAGCGGGAGGGGGTGAGAGGTGCCAGGGTGTCACCTGGGCAGCCTGCTGCAGGCTGGACCTCGGTAGGGGGGCCCTGCTCTGAGCCCTTCCCCTCTGACCACAGACGCTGCAGAACGAGATCCTGGGCCACGCGCCCCGGGTGGAGGATGTGCTGCAGCGAGGCCAGCGGCTGTTGGAGGAGGCTGAGGTCGACTGCGGGGACATCGAGGAGCGCCTGGGCCACCTGCAGAGCTCGTGGGACACGCTGCGGGAGGCAGCGGCTGGGCGGCTGCAGCGCCTGCGGGACGCCAGCGAGGCCCAGCAGTACTACCTGGATGCGGGCGAGGCTGAGGCCTGGATCAGCGAGCAGGAGCTCTATGTCATCTCAGACGAGACCCCGAAGGTGGGCTCAGGCTAGGGGTGCCAGGCTGGGTGTGAGGTCGAGAGGAAGAGTGAAGAGACATGGGGGGAGGGCAGTCAGTGGGGAACTTGTAAATCTAGTCTGTGAGGAGTGAAGTTGGGGGGCGGGTTGTGGGGAGCTGTAGGAGGAACCCACCTCCTCAGGGTGCTCCGCCTCCACAGAGCACATGCGCAGCCGGGCGCCCTGTCTGCCAACTTAGATTTGCTCCAACCCAGGAGCCCTTCACCTTTTGGGTACCAGGGGCTCTGTGCTGGAGGGGATGAGAGGTGAGGTGGGGGATCTCTAAACGCTGGAGTGATAGAGGAAGTTTTCACAGAACAGAAAGGTGGAGCTGGGCCTGGAAGGGTAGCTGTCAGATTGGGGGAGCCAGGAGGAAGGTGGGGTGTGAGCATGGCTGAAAAATGAGTAGCAGGAAAGGGGCGCAGTTCCCTGTGGGTGTTCTGTGAGCCTGGCTCTCCCCCACCTGGGGCACCTGCAGGAGCTGGGCTATGACCTGGCCGCCCGCTCCCTGTGCTCATGCTGTCCGCCTCCTAGGATGAAGAGGGCGCCATCGTGATGCTGAAGCGGCACCTGCGGCAGCAGCGCGCGGTGGAGGAGTACGGGCGGAACATCAAGCAGCTGGCTGGCCGGGCTCAGGGCCTGCTCGCGGCCGGCCACCCCGAAGGGTGCGTGCACCAACTGGGAGTCAGGCCCGGGCTCCCCCCCACCCCCCCACCAGGATCCCTTCAAATCCAGTGGGAAAACAGGAACCGTTTTCCTGGAAAGTGCGAGTTTGAGAAACGTGCTTTCTGGAGCGCCGATTGGCCCAGTTCCATTCCGTGCCTTGGTTCTGTGTGGGTAGCTTCAAACCGGGCTGACTAAGGTCTGGTTTGCAGAGAGATCAAAAAACAGAACAGCAAAGCCACCCTCTGGGGGAACTGAAGACGCCTTGCTCTTCTCTTTATGGTCCACAAGGCACTTCAGGATGTTATGGGATGTCATCTCTCAGCAGGATTGCCATAGCGGGGTGAAGGTAGAAGACCTGTACCCACCTCGGGGTTCTACATAAACGGGAGCCCATGGGGCCTCACAGGCTGCCCCCGTCATGGCCCTGTCCTCACTGCCTTTAGGCCATCCCAGCTGTGGGTCCTCAGCAGGCCCCTCAGCATCCCCCAGGGAGCCGAGGATGCGGCCACTGGCACTGCACGCTGCTCTCCTGCTGCAACTGGCCGCTCAGCCAGCCTCGCCCACCGGCCTCCCTGGAGGAGTCATGGGAACTGCCCCCTTGCACTGGTCTCTGGACTTCCCTGAGCGCAGGGCAGTGGCAGAAGCATCCACCTCCAGGGGGACGCCATTCTGTCATCCCCTGGAGCATCACGGCGGAGGGATGGTTCCTTCTCTCCCCACCTCCTCCCCAGAAGTCGCTGCCATTGCTCCTCAGCCGCGTTTCCCCGCCTGTCCCTGTCGCCGGGCTGGGGGAGCAGGCCGTGCCCCCTGAGCTGGCTGCTCTGGGTTTTCTGTCACCAGATCAGAGCGCTTTCTGTTTTGAATTCCAGGGAGCAGATCATCAGACTTCAGGGGCAAGTGGACAAGCAGTATGCGGGGCTGAAGGACATGGCAGAGGAGCGCAAGCGGAAACTGGAGAACATGTACCACCTGTTCCAGCTCAAGAGGGAGGCCGACGACTTGGAGCAGTGGATCGCGGAGAAGGAGCTGGTGGCCTCATCCCCAGAAATGGGGCAAGACTTTGACCACGTGACTGTGAGTACCCACGGGACCGCTTTCTTCGTCCTCCTCTGATTCAGGAGCCCTCGTTCCAGACACACACGCACACCCACCCGTTGCAAAGTGCTGCCCAGGGGTGCAGGCCCAGCAGCAGGCTCTGGGGAAGGTGTGAGAGCGGCGCCAGGTGGCCGAGGTCCCCACCTGGGAGAGTCTGCGGCCAGTGTGAGGACACCACCCATCCCTGAGCCCTGACAACCACATTTCTTTTTAAAAGTATATATTTTTAAATATATTTTTATTGATGTCAAGAGAGGAAGGGAGAAGCGGGGAGAGAAACGTCACTGATGAGAGAGCATCATGGATCAGCTGCTTCCTGCACACCCGCTACTGGAGATTGAGCCTGCAACCTGGGCATGTGCCCTGACCAGGAATTGAACCCTCACCTCCTGGTTCAGAGGTTGATACTCAACCACTGAGCCACACTGGACAGGCAATAACCACATTTCCCTTTGACCCTGCCCAGCTGCTCCGGGACAAATTCCGGGACTTTGCCCGGGAGACAGGGGCCATCGGACAGGAGCGGGTGGACAACGTGAATGCCGTCATCGAGCGGCTCATCGACGCGGGCCACGGAGAGGCGGCCACCATCGCTGAGTGGAAGGACGGGCTGAACGAGATGTGGGCAGACCTGCTGGAGCTCATCGACACACGCATGCAGCTGCTGGCCGCCTCCTACGACCTGCACCGCTACTTCTACACGGGCACCGAGATCCTGGGCCTCATCGACGAGAAGCACCGCGAGCTGCCCGAGGACGTGGGGCTGGACGCCAGCACCGCCGAGTCCTTCCACCGGGTGCACACGGCCTTCGAGCGGGAGCTCCACCTCCTGGGCGTGCAGGTACCTCTGTCCCTCACTGTGCCCCGCAGGCTCTAGGACCTGCCTTCCCGTCTTCCCCGTGGCCAGTTGCTGGGGCCCCGGGGTCAGTTCCTCTCCTGCTTCCACAGGGGACTTCACCTCCTGAGAAAGCAGCCACTCGGGGCAGGGAGGCAGGAGCAGTGGCCTTCAGATGTTCAGCTTCTAGTTTTCAAACTGAATCTTTACGAAAAAAAAAAAAACAGTACACAAAATACCTTAAAATATGATTTCTCTGGTTGTGCAGAGTATTTAGCATCATTAACAGACACATACACAACACTCTCCCAGCACC
Organism: Murina feae; assembly: GCA_004026665.1. Classification (NCBI taxonomy): domain Eukaryota; kingdom Metazoa; phylum Chordata; class Mammalia; order Chiroptera; family Vespertilionidae; genus Murina; species Murina feae. The sequence goes on along the minus strand of PVJC01007211.1, from coordinate 23,555 downwards.
GGGCACTGTTCTGCGTTATACATGGGTTGGCGGGGTCCCCAGAGCCACCCTCTGAGGATGGTATGATATTACCTGCGTTTTATAGACGAGGACCAGGCTTAGCGAGGGCAAGTGTGGTGCCAGGACATGCGAATAGCAATGGAGCCAGGATGCAGACCCTGCAGTCTGATGACAGACTGCTCTTGGCCCCGGGCTGTTCGGCCTTTCCACATGGGGCCTGGAGGAGCCCCCAAATCTGCCTAGACCCCCCTTCTCCCATCATTGGGGTACCCCTCGAGGCACCTCCTCGGGTCTGCGGGTTCTATAGAGCTCAGTGTGGTAGAAGGGCAGGGCGAGGGCTGCCGTGCAGTCCTGCACCGACCCAGCAGGCTCAGGCCCCTGGTTCACCCAGAGCAGGCGTCCTAGGCATTTGTCCTCCAGCTGGAGGGGCCCCTGCAGCAGCTCCTATGCCTGGAGGCGCCGGAGCCCCTGAGGCAGGTAAAGTCCCGCTGACTTCTGAGGATGAGGCTGCACTGCCCAGGCCGGCCTCCCCTCGCACAGGGGTCTGGTGAGGCAGCGTGCTGGTTGTGAACAGGGAGCTCACCTCCATCCCCAGCTGCCCTGCTCTGCTGCTGTGAGTGACTCAGGCCTGTCCCTTAGACACCACCCCCGCCCCGTGCCTCAGTTTCCTCATCTCCAAACCAGGATGACAGGCCTGTTTCCTAGTCCTTTTTCATGGGGCTGTTGTAAAAAGGAAGGGAGTAATAAAGTGTTTAGGAGCTCCTGGCCCATAGTTACTCTTTTGATCATACCTCTGAGGAGATCAAAGGGCATGGAGTTCCTCTTGCTCCCCTTGGATGAGGAGCACCCGAGGTGGGGGATGGGCATTGCCTCCACAGAGGTGCCAAAGCAGGAGCTTCTTCCGTACCCAGTGGGTGCTGCCCCCCAGCAGTGCCTAAGGGGAAGGCAGGGAGGAGGCAGGGGATGCATCTTTCTAGGGGACGATGTCCAGATTTTCCCGCTCACAGGTACAGCAGTTCCAGGACGTGGCCACCCGCCTGCAGATGGCGTATGCTGGGGAGAAAGCCGACGCCATCCAGGACAAGGAGCGAGAGGTGTCTGCTGCGTGGCAGGCGCTGCTCGATGCCTGTGCCGGGCGCCGCACCCAGCTGGTGGACACGGCGGACAAGTTCCGCTTCTTCAGCATGGCCCGCGACCTCCTCTCCTGGATGGAGAGCATCATCCGGCAGATCGAGACCCAGGAGAGGCCCAGGTGAGGGCACGTGCTCAAGGCAACATACTCTGGGCTTTGTCGTCTCAGATGCTGGCAGCCAGGAGGCTGCACTGAGGCTCTGCCCTGGAGACACAGTGATGCCCTTGGAAGAGGGACAGTGATGCCCTGGAGACACAGTGATGCCCTTGGAAGAGGGACAGTGATGCCCTGGAGACACAGTGATGCCCTTGGAAGAGGGACAGTGATGCCCTGGAGACACAGTGATGCCCTGGGAGGGACAGTGATGCCCTGGGAGGGACAGTGATGCCCTTGGAAGAGGGACAGTGATGCCCTGGGAGGGACAGTGATGCCCTTGGGAGGGACAGTGATGCCCTGGGAGAGACATGCTATTGTGGGTGCATAGGAGTCCCTCGGGCTGCATCCCGGCCAAAACTGAGGAGCTCAGCCTCTGCTGGGAGGACCAACCTTTTCTGAGGGAAGGGAGCCCTGAGTGTGGCATGAGAGGCATCTGTTAGTAAGGTTCTACGTGAAGCAGTGAGAATACGGGGTTCACTATTCATTCTTCCCGGCGCTGGGTTGTGGGGGCTGTTCCCCTACAGCTCAGGAAGGGGCTCGTTGCTGTGGACGTGGCCAGGCTCTGGGTCACGGCACAGTCACTTCTAGCCCAGGTCTGCCCTCTGGTGCTGGTCCTGATGGTCAAGCTTTAATATTTAACATCTTTATTGAGATACAACTCACATACTATGCAATTCAGTATTTATAGGATACCATTTAGTGGTTTTTCATGTGTTCAGTGTACGCCATCGCAACATAAGCTTATTTATTTATTTCTAATTTTTTTTCAGAGAGAGGGAGAGAGATAGAAACATCAATGATGAGAATCATTGATCGGCTGCCTCCTGCACGCCCCCTACTGGGGATCAAGCCCACAATCCGGGCATGTGCCCTTGACCGGAATCGAACCTGGGTCCCTTCAAGTCCACAGGCTGATGCTCTATCCACTGAGCCAAACCAGCCAGGGCATCAGTTTAGATTTTCAACATCTCAGAAAGAAACCATGTACCCTCAGCAGTCATCACTCCCCATCCCCCCATCGCAGCCCCTGGCAGCCACTGACCTGGTTTCTGTCTCCAGACTTTTTTCATGAATGGAATTATATAACGTGGTCTTTCCTGCCTGGCTTCTGTCAGAGCACACTCTGTTCAGGATGCCTTCGTGGTAGCAGGCCTCAGAGCTTCATACCTCGTTATGGTCAAATCGCACTCCCAGGCTTCCTCGAGGCCCCTGCAGCCCCGCCCAGGCCTCAGTCAGCACCAGTGTTCCTGCAGGGGGAGGAGGGGTGGGCTCAGACCCCAGGCAGGGGGAGGGTGGCCCCTCTGAGCAGGACTTGGCATCAGGCTGACCAGAGTCACCTCCATTTCCTTCTTCCCCGACTCTCTCCCCTGCCCCATCCTCCTGTCTCCCCCAGGGACGTCTCCTCGGTGGAACTGCTCATGAAGTACCACCAGGGCATCAGGGCGGAGATCGAAACCCGGAGCAAGAACTTCAACGCCTGCCTGGAGCTTGGCGAGTCCCTGCTGCAGCGGGAGCACCAGGCCTCCGAGGAGGTGAGGGGGACAGTGGGACACAGACAGCCTTCTCCGCCCTTGCCCCCACTCTTGCCGGGCCAGACAGCTTCCTGGCGAGGCTCATCTTCCTTTCCTCCATGGAAAGCCCCACCACACCCATTCAAGGGCTGGCTGCTTGCTAGAGAGAGCAGGCTAATAACCTACCTCTCACCGACACATGTGCAGGCTTTGCAGTTGGCAACACCCACTTCCTAGGTGAGGTGCCTCAGAGAGGTTAAGTAACTTGCCCAAGGCTGCACAGCTAGCAAGTGGCTGGGCCAAGACTCGTCTGTGTGACCAAGCCCAGCCGTCTCTGCAGGATCTCTCCCTGCACCGGCTCACACAGGGGACAGGCCTACCAGAGCCTGAGCTGTTCTCTCTCCCTCCCCGCAGATCAGGGAGAAGCTGCAGCAGGTGATGTCCAGGAGGAAAGAGATGAATGAGAAGTGGGAGGCCCGCTGGGAGCGGCTCAGCATGTGTGAGTGCCGCCTGGGAGATGGGGAGGACCTGGAGGGGAGGGGCCAGGCCTGCAGGGCAGGGCAGGAGGGTGGTGTCACCACTGCGGAGAACAGCCCCCCACACCACACACTCATCCTCAAAGCTCCATTGCCCAGGCCTTGGGGAGCCCCTCAGAGGGCACACTGCTGCAGCCAGCTGCTGGGATCCCTAGCGAGTTTAAGTAACTGGCCCGAGTGCATCCCAGATGTTTGATCTGAGGCGTGTTGGGCACAGAAGGAGCTGGGAGACTAGGAAGGTGGAGAAATCCCGCCGCTCAGGCGGGCGCCATGTGCCAGGAAGCACTGGACGGGTCCCCTGGCTATTCATGCACGAGTTTGTGGGACAGCCGAGGGCTGGGGAGAGGATTCGTGCGCGAGTTTGTGGGACAGCCGAGGGCTGGGGAGAGGATTCGTGCGCGAGTTTGTGGGACAGCCGAGGGCTGGGGAGAGGGTGTTCAGGGCAGAAGACAGCTCCTCAAAGGGAGACGTCGAGACTACATCTTGTTTTCAGAATGGAGTTTGTTCTCACTGATGGTTTTATAAACATCACCACTGATGGAAATGAGGTAGGGGCCTGGCGTGGGGAAGGAGTGGTCTCAGCAGAAGGTCATCACTGCGCAGGATGCCCGCACAGTCACGGGCACACGTGCGGGCCTCATGCCTGACTGCCAACTCCGTGTGGGTCCCCGAGATCCCACAGGGGCAGCCACTGGTGCTGACGGCCTCCTGGGCCTGGGGGGGCTGTGTCTCGTTCTCCCTGCAGTGCTGGAAGTATGCCAGTTCTCTCGGGATGCCTCTGTGGCCGAGGCGTGGCTGATCGCCCAGGAGCCCTACTTGGCCAGCCGGGACTTCGGACACACGGTGGACAGTGTGGAGAAGCTCATCAAGAGGCACGAGGCGTTTGAGAAGTCCACGGCCAGCTGGGCAGAGCGCTTCGCGGCCCTGGAAAAGCCCACCACGGTGAGCGGGGGCTGGCTGTGGGCAGCCACGCAGGAGGGGGTCTCAGATCAAGAGCTCTTAGCTGTTGTTGGACACGAAGGACAGGGTGAGAGGCTGGCAGGGCAGGGAGTGGGAAGGAAGCAGGGGTGGTAGAGAGGACTGACTTTCGAACCCAAAACAAGAGGGAATAACCCAGGAAGAACATGTGCCAGGGTGCAGGGAGCCCCATTAGAGAAAGGGGTCTGAGAGTAGTCTTCCCTCCTTGGCTGTTCTGACCCCGATGGCCTTTTCCTCCCCCAGCTTGAGCTGAAAGAACGCCAGATCCCAGAGACCCCTGTGGAGGAGACTGGGTAAGTATGGGGAGGGCTGGGCGGTGGGCTTCGCTGGAGCACTCGCGAGGGGAAGGAGGAGGGAGAGTGTTTTTAATCAGAACAGCCCTCTGATCTTTAATATTTCATTTCAGAGAGGGAGGGAGAGGGAGAGAGAGAAACATCAATAATGAGAGAAAACCATTGAGAGAATCATTGATCGGCTGCCTCCTGCATGCCCCACACTGGGGATCGAGCCCACAATCCAGGCATGTACCCTGACCTTGAAGTGAGCCATGACCTCCTGGTTCGTAGTTTGACACTCAACCACTGAGCTACATCAGCTGGGCCCCCCTGAGGTTTAAAAAATACACCTGTGACCTTTCACAGCCGGGACACTAGTTAGAGAATTGGGGAGTGTCTGGAGCTTGCGGGCAGAGAGAAGCTGTGGCTAACCCAAGTCAGGGGCGGCCGGAGACCTGCTGCAGGCAGAACCGGTGGGAGCAGGGAGTTACGGCAGATTAAGCAGCAACTTGCTATGCACCTGCCAGGCTGCCGGGAAACCTGGATGGGGAGGTCCTTGGCATGAGCTCTGGGAGGAAGGCTGGAGAGCCAGGCCTTGGGGTGGGCGCTGGCCTCAGAGAGGTGCTTGTTTCTGAAGAGGGGCTGTGTCTTTGTAGGCCTCAAGAGGAGGAAGGCGAGACAGCAGGGGAGGGTCCCCGAGGTCCCCACCGAGCGGCCACGGAGAGAACGTCCCCGGTCAGTTTCCTGTCCCACTTGTCTAGTTCCTGGGAGTCGTTGCTGCCAGAACCTGCTCATCCCTACTAGGCTCTGCCAGGGCTGGGGCAGAAGTCGAGGGCAGGCACGGTCACTGCACCCCCAGGCTCCTCCTTCAGACCAGTCTGCATTTCCACTGAGGTTTTCTCAATTCCTAGACTGACTCCCCACCTCCCCTCGACCCAGAAGAAACTGACATGTTAGCCCACTGACATGACTCCATTAGTTTGCTTTTACCTAGTCTAATAAATTTTCTTGTATAAATACATCACCATCTACGTCAGGGGGAACAGTGTACACAGGGATGACTCATTTCCATACACTGTCCTTTTCCTTCTCCCTCTATCCTTAGCACAGTGTGTCGCCATACACATCCACACACATCCACAAATAGACGGCCCAGTGGTGCCCGCCACCGCCACGCATTTCAGGGCGCCCGCCCCTCCAGCAGTCCCCTCCCTCCCTAGGCACAGCCCCCTCCCCCATTGCACCTTCCTGGTCTGAGGCCTGTTGGTCAATGAGTTTGGATGTGGAGCTGGTTCTGGGGCAAGAACAGACTCGAAGGAGCTCTGTGAGCATGGGGAGAGCCCCAGGCTTCTGGGTCATAGGGCCAGTCCCCCCACTTGTGGAAAAGGAGCATGTGTGACTGAGGGGAGGAGTGGGAGGGGACCAAGACACACCAGCTGCCAGTCGCCTGGGCCTATGGCTCAGGGCCTTGCCTGGAAGAGGTCCCTTAGCTACAAGGACCCAGGGGCTCGGTGCAGGAGGCCTGTGAGTCTGTAACCCAGCCCTGGGGAGCGGCTGAGAAGAAAGCAAAATCTCAGCATGTGCCTTGCATGGCTTCATCTCCGCATGAACCCCGCCTCTACAGGTGCCCCGGTGAGCTTGCCTGAACCTTTGGGGGTTTAGAGAAACTGGTATTCTAGGTGAAAATTTCTGGCACACCAACCACCCCAGAAAAAAAATGCGCACACAGTGATTATTTCCTGTGCAGAATCCTTGTCAGGTCCAGACTTCAGCCCTTCAGCACACACTTCTGTGACACACACACACACACACACACACACACACACAGAACCCCCTCTCCATCGCCAGCCTGGTCAGAGGCCTCTCTTCCTGAGCTGCACCAGCCGTTGTGTCCAGCAGAGGGCACTGCTGGGCTCCCGCTGCCGAGTCTCTCCCAGAAGTTCCCTCTCAAGCTCCCATCGTGGCCTGTGGGGGTCTCTGGTGGACTGCGCCCCCGCCCCTTTCTCCCAGTGACAGCCCCCGCCGGAAGGAACGCCAACGCCGGGGGCTGGCACGGACTGTGGACACTGGGGCTGGGGCTGCCCCGCCTGCACCTCCTGAACCGCCCGCGCTTCGGCTGTGCATCCCCGTGTGTCTGTGTGCAGTGGTGTCCCAGGCCTGCGGGCTCCTTGTGGCCTCCTGAATGACCCCACCCATTGTCTGTGTCACGTACGTCTGTGCAAATGTAATCACATGTGTGTCAGAGCCGCCTCCATCCAGCATCAGGAGGTCACTGGGTTCGGGGGAATAAAACCTGCTTGGACCTGAGTCTCTCTGGGAGGACGAGTGGGCCCGCCCTTGAGACCCTCTCAGAGAGCCTGCCCTCCAGCCAGGAAAACTGGCCTGTGCCCGGCACCAGGAAGAAACCGATGGCGACTCAGTAAAAGCCAGGCCCGAGGCCTCCTGGAAACACTTCCTGCTGCCGTCCTGTCTCAGCCTGCGTTGAGTTTTCACGAGGATCCACGAAACTCCGAGGGAGGGTGTGCTCCCCCCATGGGTCTCTGAGAAGAAGACCTAGCAGGTCTCACGCAGGCTGGGAACCCTTTGCAGATACCGAGGCCTCTCCCAGGAAGGCCGGCTGTGTGCTGGGCCTTCTCTCGGTGGGCCTGGGCGCGGTGGCTGGCTGCTGTCCCGTATGTGTGGTCTGGTGTCGGTGCCTATAGAATAGACCCACGCGTGTTGCTTCCTGTGAGTCCCATCACTGGTGCATGCGGCTTCCTGCTTGGGGGAACAGACGGGAGCGGACCGGGCACCTGAGCCTGTCTAGACGGCTGCACACCACAGGCGGCCACCCTGCCGGCCCCACCCCGCCCTCCCCTTCCTGGTGTGCACACACGCACACGCGCGCATGTACACGCATGTACACGCAGGCGCCGAGTGCCATTCCCTGCATCACTATCTTCTTCAAACACATCACTGTGTGACACATCACCTCCCTCGCCCCTCACCTTTCCCCATTAGAGCATATTCTGGTAAAAACGGATTCATTCGTAAGGTAAGTGTGTGTGAGGCCAAGCAGAAGAAGCAAGATATGACAACAGGCCAACCGCTGGGGTGGAGGTCAGGACACTGGTTCCTCGCGCTGAGTTCTTCAGGAACCTCCCGGCATGATTTAGATAAGCCGCCTCGTCTTCCCAGGTCTCCTCACCCTTATACAGCCCTTCCCAGGATGACAAAAAGTCCAGAACGTTCCCGAGTGTCATCAGTGTGCTGAATAAAGGGAAGGGCGGGAGAGTGGTTTTCCCCGCTCGCCTGCCTCCTCCAGAGCTAGGGAACCTGGTTCGTGTTTGTCAGGTGCCGGTGGGTGTGAGGCTGGAGATGGGAAGGATGAGGCAAAGGGCTGGGGAGTTTGCCTTTGTCCCTGTTTGGGGGAGAGGCAGGGCTGGATCTCAGTTCCTGACACGGCCAGTACCCTGGCCTCCCCTCCTGGGTGCTAGAGGAGGCCCCCTTCCTCTCTGTGCCTGGGGCGCACTCACCCCAATGGCCTCGCCTTACATGTTTCCCTTGCACCTGTGTGTGGCCCTGGGAAGGGCCGGGGTCCTGCTAAGGCCCTCATCTCCTCGGAACCCTCCTGTGACATCCGGGTGAGATGCTGACGTTGAGATGTTGAGTTGGTTTCACGGGACAGAAGTGCAGAGAACCCGAGTTAGTCCAGATGTCTCCTGCTGCGCCCTGGGCTTGTTCCTGGCCTGGTGGGAAGGGGACTGCTCTGGGAACTCCAGGTGGGGCTGCTGCCACAGGTCACATGCCTGAAAGGTGCTCCTAGGGGCTGTGACAAGAAAGTGTGTCCTCAGGGTTCATGGTTTGGGGCAGTCATGCCTGTCTACCTCAGGCCTGGACAGATGCAGCTGCCCGGGTGTGAGTCACTACCATGCCCCGCAGGAGGTTGTCACAGAAAACCCCCTCCCCCACGCACTCACAGAGCACTCTCACCGGGACCCCAGGCTGCCTGCAGCTGGCCTCCCGAGGACTGGGATGAGCATGGACACTGAGATAACTAGGGCGCGGTGGCTGGCTGCCTGTGATCGCTGTGGCTTCAGAAGAGTAGCCAGCACGGGAATGTGAGCGAGGATGCCCAGGGCTGGATGGGCACTGGGGTGCAGCCCTCCCCACACTGCTGAGAGACAGGACACCTTCCAGCCAGTGCCTGGCTGGCTCCAGCGGCTGCCACCCCCTTGGCAACCTGTGCAGCTCCCCCAGGCAGCCTGGCGCTTTCATCGGCAGCCAGAGCCCAGGCTCTGACGGCCTTGGATGGGAGGGGTGTGGGTGTGGAGGCAGCAGCTGTTCTTGCCTGAGCAAGCTTCCCCAGCCCTCCTCCCCTCCCCCTGGGAGGCCCAGCGGAGCTGCTGCTTCAAGCATTTTGCAGTGAATGCAAATCTTGTGTTTGCTCATCATGAGCAGACCAGCCTGGAGAGAATTCCATTTCCCCTAAACTTGGGCGTGTCCTTGCCTCCCCAGGATGCCTGAGTCAGCGAGGCAAGGGTGTGTCTGCCTGCTCTCTGGCCCCGGCCCTCGTACTTCAGGCTCCCTAGAGAAGCTTGCTCTGGGCTCTTGCTGGACATCTGCTCACCGCTGGGTGTGCCCATCTTTCGTGCTGTGGTCAGATGGGATCTTTCTGGCAACACAGTTCCAAAGGCCTCTCCCGAGTTCTTTCTTCCGAACTGTGTCTCGGAGCATCCCACATGCTGGTGGGCTCAGGGCGGCCGCAGCTCAGAGTCGGGTGGTGGAGCTGGATGGGAGAGTCATCTGTTTAGTCTTTCTAATGCTGACCCAGCAAGCCCTGTGCTCCAGGTCAGGGCCCGAAGAGCCCACACCCTGGTGGGAATGATGGCGACAGCTCCCCAGGAAGCTTCGTTCTCCTCTGGCACAGACGCCGCCAGTGGACCAGGTCCCCCCCCCCCCCCCCCCCGCCCACATCCGTCCAAGGGGACCTGCACACTCCCTCTCCATCGCCCTCACTTTACCTGGGGGCCTTCTGCTCTGGTTCCTTCCTGTTACCTTCCCTGGTCCCCCAGTTGGCATCTCAGCTGGCCCCAGGATCCTCTTTGCTCCCTGCCCCCCACTTCTCATGGGAGTCCCTCACCATCCCCACCACCAACCGGGGACCCTCACTGCCTGGCCCAGCCTCAGCTCCTCATCCACTCTTCCCCTATTCAACAACTTCTTTCTCTTTAGACTTTTGTCTCTGATCACCCTAAGTGGCCATCTCTTCATCTCTGGCTGCTCTCAACAGACCATCATCCCTTTTTCTTTCCTTTTGAGCAACTGTCTTGTGGACAGTCTTCCCAGCCTGCCTGCCAACAACCCCTCACCCAGAGAAAAGCCTAGATGTCCGGTGCTGGGGGAGGGTAAAACTCAGGGGTAAGTGGCCAGCTTCTTCCCCCCAACCCCCCCCCCCACCTGCAGTTCCCCAGGGCTATGTGGTTGCCTACCGCATCAGCAATAGGTCTTGTCTGGCCCCAAGCCCCTCCTCTGGCCCCTTCCAGTGTGGCTCTGACGTGATCGGCTGCCCCAGCTGGCCAGCCACGTGTCTTACAGAACCGAGCTGCTCACGTGGGCTGTGACCCATCAGACAAGTACTTCCCTCCAGAGCAGTGGTTCTCAACCTTCCTAAGGCCACGACCCTTTAATACAGTTCCTCATGTTGTGGTGACCCCCAACCATAAAATTAGTTTCGTTGCTACTTCATCACTGTAATGTTGCTACTGTTATGAATCATAATGTAAATATCTGATATGCAGGATGTATTTAGGTGACCCCTGTGAAAGGGCCATTTGACTCCCAAAGGGATCGCGACCCAGAGGTTGAGAACCGCTGCTATAGAGCAATAGTACCACCCCCCTTGCAGCAGGCTCTGCATCTCAACCTTCTGCTCCCAAATGTGAGGCTGTGGACAAGTTCCACATTCACTCCCCACCCCCAACCCGGTTCCCTCCTCTGAAATCGGTGTGGTGAGGATACCTGCCTCAGAGGGGTGTGAGGACAGGGAGAGAGAGTGCGGGTAGAACATCTGGCACCTGGTAGGTGATTAAGTCTTCACTTTTTCCCTCCATCCCTCACTGTAGCCTTTCATCTCTTAAAAGAAACACCCTCCCTATGAATTCTCACATCCACTGCCTAAGCCCTCCCAAACCTTCCTGAGTGCCCCTCCCTCGAGACCCACTACACACACACTCTGAGCCCAGTCCTTGTGGTGACATAGGCAGGACCATTTTACTGCTCAGGTGGAGCATTCGCTTTCTGTGACGCGCACTTATGCCCTGGCCCTCGCTTACCAGCATCTCCTCTCCAGGAAAGCTCCTCACTTGTGTTTCTTTGCTTGTTAGTGTGCCTGGGTTCACTGAGCATTTTCTAGAACCTCCAAAATTTCCTGTGTTCACAAACCAGGTTGTTTTCCTCCTGGGATCTATAGTAGTCTGTGTGCTGTCCTCCCGCCGCCTGCTGGCTGAGCCTGGAAGGACAGCTTCAACTCTTAAGAAGAAATGTGCCCATCCTGTCCCATTTCCCCTCCCTTTCTTGAACCTCCATTGTGGAGGAGACTCTCAACCCTCTGCCTGCACCCCCGCCAAGCTAGCTTCCTAGCAAGGCAGGATCCTAAGAAGTTGAGTTTACAAGATTGTGAGGTGGCCATCTCCCCCTCACCCACCTCCATCAGTGTCTGGGGCCTCTCCCTGTTTATGATCCTATAAAAGGCTCCTGTCTGTCCCCTTCTATCCCCTCATGTCCCCCAACCAGCAGCCAATAGCTTATGTCCCCAGTCCTACCCTGGCATCAGGACCCCAGCAGCCAGTGCGCATGCCCGCCTCTCACACATCTCGCCCACCCCTGCCCACCAGTCACCAGAGAACTCCCCCCCAGGCCATTCTCCCTCATGCTCTCACTCCCACATATGGCCTAAGACTCACCACCCACCCCAGCCTGACATCCAGAAATCCCAAGCAGCTGGCCCTTCCCCCTCAGTGTCCCCAGCTCCTCTGGGTGCTGTCTCCAGGCTGGGTACCGCTCAGCAGTGTAGGTCTAATCTGTGCACCCTCCCAATGGCCTGAGGATAGTGCAGTAGGCTTCTGCCTATAGACTGGAGGACAGACGGGAACCAGACCATCTCGCCTATGCAGGGCCTTCTGGCAGAACCTGCCTGTCTCTACAGCCACAGGAGCCCCCAGCTCTAGGCCCTGCTCCTCAGCCAGCACCCCGTTTTGGTGCTCTGCTGTCCACAGACCCCTCCGCCTATTGGACAAGACAGAATCTCTATGGCCTGTTTCCAGAAGCCGCAGAACTGTCACCTCCTCCCCTCTTTCCCGGCTCCCTCTTATAAGATGGCACAAAGCATAGTCACCCCTGGAACGTGGGACAGGAAGGCCCTTCTGCCCAAACCATGCCACCATCTTTCTCATCAGTGTCCCCTCCCCCAGCCCAGGGGACGAGAAGTCATCAGCCCTGGGCCTGGGAGGGGGCAGCCACCACCAAATCTCTTCCACCTCAGGCCTTGGCAGTGGGGACAGAGAGGACAGGGTGCACTTTAAATCTCTCCTCAGGGACAGTCGAGAGCACTTAAGAAGCCAACCCAGGACCCAGCAGCTAAGTTTTGGTCGCACTGGCCTTGGCCTCTGGATGTCCCTGCCAGGGAACGGGTCAGGCGCCCACTGGGCGGAAGCAGAGAAAGGTGGTTGTGTTGGGAAGCAGTCCTGGGGAAACTCATCTTTATTTTCAGAGGACAGTTCCCAAAAGAAAGCAGAATGGAAGAGAAAGTGTAGGAAGGGAATGTGGACCCACAGGCAGCCAGTAAGACCAGTCCCAGGAGGGTAAGGCTGAGCAAGGGTCAAGCATGGCTGTGAGGGTCTACGGGCTCCCCCCCCCGCAGCGTCTGCCATGCCATCTTCCCTGAGACCCCAGGGCAGGTGCGGGGAGGAGCAGCGCAGCCTGGTGGACAGGGAAGGAATGAAAAGGCTTCACTCTCCAATACTATCCACCTCCCAAACCTTACACCAGATCAGAGGGTTGGCCTCATGGGGTCCCCAGAAGGACCAAACCCAGGCTCCCAGCCTTATTCCTGCTATGCTTGCCTTCCCTCCAGATCCTTGTGGGTAGTGCTGCCTCATTGCGCTCTTGAAGATACAAATGGTGCAAATGCATAACAATGGGGGTGGCCTGGCCACAACTCTCAAGGGGTTCTAAGAGCAAAGGATGAGAGCCCTATAGATGTGATAAAAACTCAGGTCTGTCCAGTTCTGGAATGCATGTTCTTAACTGCCTCCAATACCTGTAAGCTGTGTGATCTTAGATAAGTCACTTACCCTCTCTGAGCAAAGATTTTCTCCTAAGTGGAAGGTATTCGACTAGGGTAGTGGTTTTCGATCTTTTCCAGTCATGTCATCCTTTCTTTAAGATCTTAGTGGAATGCCAACATATTCCTGTTTATTGAACCGCCCTCGCTGTGTGGAATATAAACACAACCAGCTTTATCTTTCTTCCACGCGCTGCCTTCGAACATCGCCATTGAGCCTCCCTTTCCACTCCTTAGTGCCATCTCAGGCAGACCTTGGTCACCTTTCGTCTGCCCAACCTATTCCAGTTTAAAGCTTCAGTCCAGTGTCCAATACGGTGCCCACACCTCCCATCCTCCATCTCTCTCTCTCTCTCGTATTTGACCGTGTCTTTTGTAGGATCCACAGCGGGGAGCCGGGGTCTGCTCCTCAGGCCTCACCTCACCCTCAGTGGTTGGAGTAAGGAGTAGAAATGGGACCCGTCTCATCACTGCCTTCGAGGCTGTCAACGCCCTTGGTCCTTCGGGTGTTCAGACGTGGCTGCTTGGGGGCCTTCAAGGCCTTCCCTCCTGACGCTGCATGGCCTTCGCAATCAGGCCTTTGAGACAAGGTTCTGGCAGACAGCTTTGGGCTGGGCTGCCTTCCTTGGTGCTCGTTGGCATGTAGGAGCCACCCCTCCCACATGCTCTGCAGCAGGCACAGGGCCGAGCAGCCAGGCTTCTGCATACGGAGGTGCTCAGCTGGGAACGGGAGGTCTGCTTCCTCTCTCATGGGGACCTAACACAGCGCGTGGCTCCACATGAGGCCCTTCACTCAGCGTGGGCAGCTGGGAGCACCCACTCTCCACAGGGAGGTGCAGGGAGGCAAAGCCAGTCCTTCCGCAGGGCAGGGACTCCTCACAGCGATGGTCCACCCCTCCGCCATTAGCATGCATGAAAGGCTTGCTAAGGAACCCCAATGCGCTGACCCGCTCCAGGCTAAAGCAGCATCATAAAGGCAGGGTCCAGGCCTCTTGCATTCGAGTTCTCAAGGTGAGTTTTACTTCAAAGGCATCCAGGCTTGGGAACCGCTGCCCCATCTAATGGCAGGAGCAGGGCCAACGAGGTTGGGTTCTCCCTTTTTAAGCGAGTGGGGGACACATTAGGGCCTGGCGCCCTAACTTTGAGGTTTTAGACACAAGTGGAAAGTCACAGAAGAGTTCCCATTCAACATCTTATGCACATGTTTTTCAACCCTGCCTTACCGCAGCTCTTCGTAGGAAATCTTGCCAGAGCCCACATAGAACTTGGCTGGAGTTGGAGCACAGGACAGGGCAGGGCAGGGCCTGGGGCAGGTGGTGAGCCAGGCTTTGCCAGCAGGGTCGGAACCCCCTGGATGAGATAACCATGCGGGCCCTTCAGCTCACTCTAAGAACCTCCTGTTGATGTCAGATGGGGGGTGGGAATGGAGCCAGGGACGTGGGCAGAGACTAGGGAAGCAGGCCAGCTGGTACCCATCGCAGGTGCAGAGCCAGGAGGGCCAGGAGGGCACAGCAGAAGGGAACCCGGCTCAGGTGGGGGCCCGCTGAGCAGCCGACCCCGGGCAGAACCCCAGCAAGATGTGCTCCCCCCATGTGCCCCTGAGCAGGGGGAAGAAGAGAAACAGTGGCCCCAGGACCTGCAGCCGCCACCTCCACCGGGGCCGCAGAAGGAAGGGCAGGAGGAGAAATCCGGCGGGGATGAGAGGCCCGCCACAGAGCCTCTCAAGGTCCTGGACACACCTCTGAGCGAGGGGGACGAGCCTACCACGCTGCCTGCCCAGCGGGACCACGGGCACAGCGTGCAGATGGAGGGCTACCTGGGCCGCAAGCACGACCTGGAGGGGCCCAACAAGAAGGCATCCAACAGGTGTGTGGAGAAGCTGTGGTAGGAGAGGAGCGTGGGCAACATAGTTCTATGCTGGGGGAGAGGGGGTCTTGAGTGCTCCTGGACGCCCCTCTGACACCTGGCATGATGGGGAAAACCTCTCTCCAGCTCTGGTCCCAAGTTCAAATCCTGTGTCCTTGTGCAAGTTACTCAGCCTAAGTCAGTATCCCTGTGTAAGATGATGACGACAGCATGCCTCTTTGATGCGGAGACCAGGCCTGGCGCAGAGTAGAGACTACCAATGCTGTTACTTTGATCCCAGGACGGGTAGGTCAGTCTTGGCACAGACAACATATCCTTGACCAAGCCCCCCCTTTTTACCAATCAGGGCTTGTCTCCCCAGCTGAAAGGAGAGGAGGAAGAGGGGGGTCAGCGTAGATACAGCGACTCCATGACCTTGAATTCCTGCAAAGGTGTGTCCTTTCCTGACCTAGAGGCAGTCATGCCCTTGGGTTTGTTCTACCCAGAGATGCCTCCGGGCCTCCACCTTCAGGCTGCTGTCCAGGGTCTCAGGGACTCTGTGGCATCGAGGTCGAAGCCAGCCATGTCCCAGGACCAGCTGGCAGCACTCAGAGCCTCTCCTGGGGACGCCAGAGCAAATGCAAATTCCAGAAATGAATTCAGGGACTCCACTGCCCTGAAGAGGTGTACTGGCTATGTGGAGAGTCCACCAGGAATGAGGAAAGTAGCGTTTATTGAGCACCTACTGCATGCCAGGCATGATGTTAGGACTGATAGAATCCTCCTGACTGCCCTGTGATACTGAGGTTTCCATCTTCCAGATGGGGAGACAGACGCTCAGATTAAACCATTTGTTCAAGGCCAGATCCTTCTTAGCAGCTGCCTTACTTGGGCTACAACCCAAAGGTGGTGGTGAGGGCTGGAGGAGAGCCCCAGGCTGGGCGTCAGGAAGCTGGGCTCAGTGAACTAGCTCTGCAACCAGCCTCATACAGGTCATGTTCTCTCTCTGACCTCCCTGCCCTTCCTTCCTTGGTGCCCTACTAGTCTTCCACCTTCCTGCCCTCCAGAGGGAGGGGAAGGGAGAAGCAAGAATGAGGAAGAGGGGAAGGAGGAGGGGGGAGAAGGAAGAAGAGTTTAAGGTTTCTCAGAGTTCATCTCTGAAAATGCAACACGTTGCCCCTTTCTCAGTGGAGGAGCGCTAGTTAGCCCGCAGCAGCTATATGCTTGCTGTTGTCACCCAGCACACCAGTGGAGATGAGCCTTGATTTGCACAAATATGTTTCTTTGATAAAAGCGCTAGGACAGTATGCTGGGGATATATCAACAAAACACAAAGTAACAGCAAACAAAACAAGAAAATAACAGCAACCACCAAACAAAACCCCGCTCTGAGCACGTCACGGCTCTGTACTGAGAATCCAAAGTGCTGTTGGTCTCAGGCTTGACAATTCCACTGAAAACGTATCTCAAGGTAAGATCAACGTTATCGGCAAAGATTTGTGCACAAGAATGTTTACCCCCTGGCCCACCAATATCATATAGCTTTTCAAAATTACTTTCAAGAGATAGTTAAGGATATAAGGACATACCTGATGTAATGTTAAGCATAAACGCAGGACATAAAACTGGATATACAGTATAATCCAATTTCAGCTATACATGGGGGGGCAAAAGTAGGTTTACAGTGATAATACAATTAAATAATACAATTAACAAATAATACAAGAATAAACTCTGTTTCATGTACTCACAGCTGTAGACCTACTTTTGTCCACACTAGTATGTGAGTAGAAAAACATGTGAATAGAAAAAAAGACTAGAAATACATGAAATGTTAACAATAGTTAACTTTTGGAAAGGAAATTACATGGAGGTGACTTTTACTTCCAAAAAAAATGTATACTATTTCTCGGGACAAAAATGGTGTCACGAAAACCAGGGGCAGCTCTAGGAACCGTCGCGCTGCGGACCGAGCCTGGGGTGACCTGCCCATCTGCATCGTTGCAGGTCATGGAACAACCTGTACTGTGTGCTCAGGAATAGCGAGCTGACCTTCTACAAGGACGCCAAGAACCTGGCCCTGGGGGTGCCCTACCACGGGGAGGAGCCCCTGGCCCTGAGGCATGCCATCTGCGAGATTGCTGCCAACTACAAGAAGAAGAAGCATGTCTTCAAACTGAGGTGAGGCCCCTCCTGTCCACTGCCTTTCCCTGGTGGTGTGACGGGCATGAGTGGCTGGACAGGGGCCTCTACAGACCAGTTTGATGCCTGCGTTGACCCCCAGGGATTTTTCAAATCAAAAAGGCTGAAGGCCCAGGTTCTTACCTCTCTCAGGTGCTATGCACCTGACAGGGGCTGTGGCATCAGAGCCAGCCCTCTGCCCAGGCAGGGGTTCCACAAGTGGCCCAGGACAGGAAACCCTTTGTCCTCCTAGGTTGAGCAATGGCAGCGAGTGGCTCTTCCATGGCAAAGACGAGGTAAGTGCAGGGCAGCCTAGCCCAGCCCTTGGGACACAGGGGCTGATGGAGAAGACTCCCTCAGAAGGGGCAGTCCTAGGGCCTCCCTCCCATCCTTTGGGGAGGTGTGTGGCCTGACCCTCCCACCCTACAGGAGGAGATGCTGTCCTGGCTGCAGGGCGTGAGCACCGCCATCAACGAGTCCCAGAGTATCCGCGTCAAGACCCAGAGCCTGCCCCTGCCCTCCATCACCGGCCCTGACACCAGCCTTGGCAAGAAAGACAAGGAAAAGAGATTCAGCTTCTTCCCCAAAAAGAAGTAGCCCCTTGCGGCGCCCCACAGGTGGGGCCCGGCTGCGGGTGCCGCAGTGCCTCCTTCGACTGCCCAGGACAGGCTGGGGCGTCCTTGGCCTTGACCTTGGCCACAGCCCTCCTCCCTCCCGGCTGCTCGCTGCCTGCTGCCCGCCTGCTCTGAGTGGCTGGGCAGGGCTCCCGGGCCCACGCTGCACTGCAATAGCTGCCTTCACCCGCCCTGCTCCCCCCCCCCCCCCCCCCCATCTGCAGAGCGGCTCCAGGGACACAGGCTCCCAGCTTCGCTGGGCCTCAGGGCCTGGGGGTAGAATACAGTTTCCCAGGCACACGCCCTCCTCCCCACCCTCTGTTGAGGATGCACCAGCCCCCAAGCCCCATAAAAGCTAGAGCAGGAGGCTGATGGGTCCTCAGATGCTGCCCGCTCCCAAAGCAAATCTTGCATGGGATCACCCCCCCTTCCCCCGGACCTGGTCAGAACCAGAGAAAGGGAAGAGGACCCTGGGAATACCTGACCCCGCCCTGAGCACGAGGAAGGAGCCTCCAGTAGGCCCCCAGGGAAAAGGGCTGCTGGGGACTGAGGGACATGATGGCCCTCCTCCCCACTGGGCTTCCTCAGAACTAGGACTCTCACCTCAGGGGCCACTACATCCCTTCCCCTCCCCAAGGTCTGTGGGTCCCAAGGGCAAGGGGCCTCCCGCTGCCTCCAGCACTCTTTGCTACCACAGGTGGCAGAAGGACCAGGAGGCTCTGCAGTGGTCCTTCTAGACCTTCCTTTGAAGCTTAGGTCTAGCGCTCAGACCTGAGGGAGGTAGACCTGTCCTGACACTGCCTAAGGCGCTGCCTCTCCATGCTGGGACCCCTCCCAGTAGCAGCTGAACCAGCAATATCAACTCAGACCCAGGCCCCCTTCAAGACAGTACAGTCCCCAGATACCAGATGGACAGCCCAGCACCGGGAGTCAAGCAGCCCAAAGCCAAATGCCCAGTGTGTATTGTCTACAGCTGGTCCCACCCGAGGTTACCGGCTGACAGACAGCCAAGTCCATGCATGACCTACCGCCCTGGGATGGCAAACCTGGCCTCATCCGGGGGTTACCACCCTCACCACACAACCCATGGACAGCTGGACAAATGCTGGGGCCAGAGCCATGAAGGTGGGGCACTCCTTGCTCAGCTTCTCTGCAGGTCCTGGCCTTGGGTCTTGGGGGAGTCACATGGGTGCAGAAGTCACCAAATGCCACCCCATCCCCAAGCACAGCTACAGGGGCCCTGTAACCCCTGGCTGCCGAGGTGGACTTGTAGAGGGAAGAGGGCTGGGTCCACAGGGATGTCCCGGCCGCTCTTGGAAAGCAATGCAGCTCCAGCCGTGTCCTAACTGGGCTCAGTCCCGCAGAGGGGTGGAGCTGGTGGCAGTGCCCATTTCCCCTGGGGAGATCATAAGAGGCCCACGGCTGTCGCTGCTGTTTCCATCACCCTCCCCACGGGAAGGAGCCTTAGATTCCTCCAGCGGTGGGTGCGGCCAGGTAGAAACCCCAGGGATGGGCATCCAGCCTTCCCAGGAGCACTGAGCACTTAGCCTGCGTCTTACAGGACAACTGCACACCTCGGGGATCAAGGCCACTAGGTCAAGGTGAAGTAGACCTAAGTGGACAAGAACCGTGGGAGGGAGGTTCTCCGGGGGAGCCTGACATCCCTGGATCAGGTGGTCAGGCCTCTGTACACTTAACCCTGCAGCCCTCTTTGTACCTACAGGGAGTGCAGTATAGACCACTCACTAGCCTCTTTCTACACCTGGGGAAACCGAGGCAGGAGGCAGTGAGGTAACTACACTCACCTGGCAATAAAGAAGGCCTCTGGTACATCTGAGGGCATGTCCTGCTCTGGGCAGAGCACGTTCCTTGCTGAAGAGCAGGTGGTGGCAAGTCTCCCTCCACTGCTTCCCAGGCCAGTCTCGAGGGAGCCCAGGGACAAGGACACCCCTCCCCTCCACATGTGCCAAAGTAGCACCTGAGTGAGGAATCTCCAACAAGCCAGCCCACGTCCCAAGAATGAAAGGGCCCCAAAGGAAGCAGGAGGACCCAGCCAACCAGGTCCCCAGGCGGTCAAGGGGAGCCAGCTGCATGCGACCCGCTGTCTAGTGCCAGCTCCCACATCCCCCCACACCACACAGGCCCCAAGACCCTCCACCAACGGGGCCAACAGTGCAGGCACCCAGCTTTGGGGACTGTGCCACGCTGGGGCTAAGCCCCTGGTGCCCTGGCAAGGCAATGGTGGTGTTCTGTTGTTCTTGTCCTCCTTCCATTTTCTACTCTGCAGTCTTTTAACAGTATTCCCAAACTAGTTCAACACAGCTCCGGTCCACACCAGCACACCAGGCTTCCTCCCAGGGCAATTTAGAACAAGTTCCCACTGGGCATGGCCGGGTGGTCCTCCTGCCCCTTCATCCCCTGGCCTCAACGGACTCTGGGTGAGGGGGGATGGGTGATTCTTGGGCTTCCCTCCCCCACTAGCACCCATCACAGGGAGGCCTGTCGGAGGCTCAGCTCCCATACACACCACTTCCTTCCTGCCTACTGGAGGGCAACAAGGGTCCCGGAGGCTGGTCCTGCATCCCCTCCTCCCTTCTGTGGGAGGGGCAGAGAGCCAAGGGCCACGCGGCATGGTCCCTTGGACACGCAAGCTCAGGGAGGACACAGCGAAGGAGGCAGCTACGGAGGACTTTGTAACCCTGTTGGGCACAGACCATGCAACCTGGGGCCAACTGGGCCTCGTCCTCTACCTGCTCAAATGTGCTTCCACCGAACAGAGGAAACCCATTTACTAGTTTTTCTAATAAATCTATAACGCTCCACATTTCTCTCCATTTATTTGACAAGCCTTGCTTCCCTTTGCCCTGGGCCAAGGAGGGCTAGATGAGCAAGCAAGGAAGGAGGGAGGGAGCCGTTTCCAAGACAGACCTTCTGGCTTGTCCCCGAGTCTTACGGGCCAATTCTGTCAGCACCCACGTCCTCCTCACCCGAGACCCTGATTCAAGTTCACTTGGCCACACATCCAACCAAGGGCCCACTGCAGGCCTTACCCCAGAGCTCAGGACAGAATCACCACGCCTGTGGTTCATCTCCACAGGGAGCTCATCTGCGGGGTGTGTGTGTATGTGTGTGTGTGTGTGTAAGTGTGTATAATGTAGGCATAGCCATTTTTTCAAAAGGCTCCACTGATGATTCTCATGGGCAGCCGGTGCAAACCACTGAGCTAGTCCAAGGTCTCCAGACACATCCAGATGCTTGTGTAAGAATCTCCCCGGGGAAGATACTACAACTTCCCAGGCCCCGCCCACTGAGGAGCCTGAGGCAGAGAGTTTGAGAAGCAGCGAATCATCCATCTCCTTCAATTTACAGATGAGGAAGAAGCAAGAGTTGAGGTGGCCTGGCTAAGTGAACGGCAGGGCTAGGACCAATACCTGGGTCCCCTGACTCTCACCCAGGAGGTTTGTGGCTACTCAGTGTCATGACCCAAGGCTTGCCTGGTAGAAGCTGGCCCTCTCCTCAGTGACAGGAAGTGGCTGCAGAACATGGCAGCGGGTAGAACACGGGCATCCCTGGCCTGTTGGCTCTGCCAGCCTCAGCTTCCTTTGATCTCAGCAGACTCTGCATCCACCTTTAGATGGAGTCTGTCCGCTGAGGTCAGAAGCCTCGTGAGGCCCTGAACCAGCCTGAACCAGCAGACCCTGAGGACAGTTCTACCACCTGGGCCCCGAAACCCCCTACTCCCAGGCCCGACAGAAGGAACAGGGCAGAACAAGGCAGGTCCACCATGGACCAAGGACAGAAAACCCAACTAGAAAGAGGGAGGCGAGGCGTTCTTAGCCTTTCTGAATCAGAGACACTGTGAGGATAGCTGAAGACTGAGGATGCATCCTGTGAAAATGCACCTGCACCCCTCCCCCAGGTTGCCAAGCCGCCTGATGACATTTCCAGGCTCCCGGTTCAGAATCCCCACCTCCTAGGGTGTCTCCTGGGAATGAAAGGGGGAGAGAATACAAGGCACCAGACACTGGAAACTTCTGCCTAATAGAAACATGTTCCGTTCACCACCTTCCCCCCGACCCCATCCCTTCCCCCCCACACCACCCTTACTTCCTTTAGTCCAACTTTGGTCATTGAGGAAAAGAGCTCAAGGCTGGCATGATGCCCCTGCCCCCAAGACAGGTTGCCAAGCTATGGCTGGACAGAGAAGTTTGTGGGAGTAGAGCAGCCGAGAACAGGCCCTTCCCACACATCCCGCGGCCCCAGCCACCCCCATGAGCACCTGGTGCCTGTGCTTCGTGAGCGTGGACAGTGGACGAGTGAACATAAAGCTACAACCCCCACCCTACCTCCCCTAAGACACCCCGCCAGATCAACTCTCCCACCCCAGCCAGGCCCAGTAAGCCACCCCCACGTCCCACCTCCCCTAAGACACCCCCAAAAGATCAACTCTCCCACCCCAGCCAGGCCCAGTGAAGAGGCCACACGGTCGGTTGGTCAGCAGTGGTTATTGCACCATTGGCAAATAATGAAATGTGTATACATTAGCGACATCCACAGGGTCAGCAAGACAACCCACAGAAGTACCTGAACTGAGTTCACCGTTACATTCTTCGCGGGATGGGAACCAACAACGGAGAAAACACGCACTCACACAAACACACCACAGAATGGAAAGCAATAAATTATGGACCTCGTTCCTGCCTGGATGCTAAGGAAAGGCACAGCTGAAGAGCAGAGCCTCTCCAGCCGCCTCCGCCCATCTCCTCCGTCTGGCAATGCTCTCCCAGAGCAGGGCGTGCTCTCCCAGGGGCGAGGGGAGCTTAAATATTCGGCTTATCAGAGAAGACCTATATACAAGGGAAGTGGCCACACGGGCCTCAGAGGGAAGAGGGGCGCGTGGAAGGTCACTGTGGAAGGTCACTGTGAGCCGGGCAGTGCCAGGCGGTCACAGCAGGTGAAGGCCCCGGCTGAGGGCACCAGCGCAGCCTTCCCGCCGGCCTTTCGGAGGGTCTGGGGCAAGACTCCTCTAAGGAGCCATCCCCCAGCTCCTCCCTCCCCGACCTGAGTCAACCTACAGAGTTCAAGGCCTGGAATTTCTCCCGCAGGTTTCTCACTCGGCCTTGCTGGCTCGGGTCCCCTGGGTCCCTGGGACCCTCTTCCTTCAGCCAGTTCTCAGCAGATGCCTGCCGATCCTGGCCCTGCCCCCCGACAGCTGCGGGTGAGCTGGGTCCCGAGGCGGGGCCGGGCAGGGGCCTCCTCTCCATGATGATCACCCGCTGGTTGTTCTCCAGGGCGAGGTCTGCAGTGACGTGCAGGGCCTCCTCGCCGTCCGGCCAGCTGTCGGACAGCCCCCCGGGGGACTGGGGCTGGGCGGCCTCTGAGCCCACCCGGCCCCTCTTGGCCCTCAGGCTGCGGCAGCGGCCCAGCCTGCCCGACGGCGGTGGCTCCACCATGTTGGGCACCGAGCAGCTCCGGCTGACGGGGAGGCCTCGGGGCCGGCTGCCCTGGGCCTGGGCCGCCTCGTCCTGGGAGGCGTACTTGGAGCAGAGCTCGCGGACGTCAGGCCAGTTGAAAGTCTCAGTGTCCAAGGGGCTGAGGGGGCTTCGGCTGGAGGGCCGGGTCCCCGGGGAAGCGGTCCTCGAGGCGGCGGCAGGGGGGCTGAAGGAGGAGCGCCGCGGCGACATCTCCCCGGCAGAGCAAGGCCGGGGCAGGCTGTGCTCCTGGGCCAGCAGCTGCTCCTGGTCGAGGGACAACACCGGCCTTCTCTTGCCTGTGAGGAGAGAGAGGTGCTTCAACCGCTGGGCGGAGGGGGCAGAAGTGTGGCCTCTGAACTGCCCTCAGCACACTCTGGGCAAGGCTGATTGGCAGGGCTGTGGGTGTGATGATGGAAGGGAAATCTCATTTACATGCACAGCCCCTTTATCAAAGGGAAACGGGAAGAATAAAGAAAAGGCAGTGGACGAGGGACCAAGAGTCAAAGGAAGATGAGAGCTCCTGCTCTCCT